>AYEL01075304.1:0-78521 GCA_000484575.1 Olivierus martensii | reverse complement strand
TAAAATTTTATTTTATGTCATTAAAGATTATTTTAATGAATATTTAATTCCTTAACTTTAATCATTCGAAAATAAGCGACACATTCACAAAATAATTTTATTTTTTTCTTAAATATTTGCAACTATTATCTATTACGCTTGCAGTGCCAACACTTAGTGCCATCTATTATCAAAAATATAAAATAAATCTTGAGAAATAAATGTCATCCTGTATGATTAAAAATTGCGCTCTTCAGATGGTCTTAATGGCAGAACATCCCTATGAAATCTTATGAAAATCTACTAATTAATTCAACAGTTATTATTGGGGGAAACTTAAATTTAATTAGTATAAAACTTTTAAATTAGTTTTAAATCATACAACGTCTTCAGGAACCTATCTTTTCCATAAAATACACCTATATTGTATTTCACTTAGCAATAACAACAAAATCCAAACTAGCTTATTGGATCTTGAAAGAAAATTAAATGCATTATTAATTTTCTTTTAAAGTCTAATAAGATGGTTCTAAATTGATATAAAACAAAATTCAAACTGAGTTGTTAATTTAGTTGAAAGACAAGATATCTATCAATCTACAAAAAAAGACTTTCAATAAGCAATATGAAATTCAATAATCTTAAGTCTGTAAATTATCATAGATTCTATTCTTCCAATAAAATTAAATCATAAGACACATTGGGAACAGAACATTGATAATTAAAATTGCTTGGAAAATAAACTAAAATTAAAAACCTATATATCAAACTTTTTCTATTGTTACAACTAAATAATTGATAATTTTCCAGTCTCTCAACAAAATTAGCATTATTGCTTTTAAAATTTTAATGAGATTCTTCAGGCACTTTAGTTTTCTGGTTCTCTTCAACTTAGTTAACTTCGAAGCATTGATTATTCATGCAAAGCTGATTTGATATCAATGGTACACTATTGGTATCAAATCAATTTTGCATGTTTTTCAATTTTTAGATTTTACAATTATTTTATGCTAATTGGCATAAAATAATTGCAAAAATCTTAAATTAAATAGGAAAACAGATTATAATTATGGCTTCCTTTATGAATAAAAGATTAGAATCACATATTATTTACATATTTATAGCATCATTTTAAATAACAATTAATATTGTTATGTTACAAATTAAAACATTTTAATCTGTAATAGTTATTATTATTGCACATATACAATTTACAATCGATTCTCGGTATTCGCGGATTCCCTATTCACGTTTTCGACTATTTCCAAAAATTTATTTGTAACACAAATTTGATTTTCAAAACACTTTCGCACTTATTCACAGATTATCGCTGAGTGGTGAACTAACTCTATATTCCCCATAGATACAATGGTTCAGTATTCACAAAGAATTTACAGAATGTAACTACCTCTAATAACAAGAATCGACTGTATATATTTAATTATAAATTTATAATTAAATATATAAATTTTACTTTGATAAAGCATTACATATTTTATAACAGTTAATATAGCAAAATAAAGAAGTGTAATAATTATATGCAGATATGTTTTTGTAAAATGTATAGACTAGGTAAAACTGGATAAAAGTACTGTTTGAATCTGTAAAAATTATATTAGTTTAAGCATAGTATGTTATTATTTATAAAACTAAAAAAAGATAAGTAATTATTTAATATTTCAAAATATATTTTTTTTCTAGAATTTTGAATTGTATAAAATGCATGTGAAAATTTAAAAGAATATTTAAAAATTTAAACTTTTTTGGAATATCATATTAGTTATGTCTTATAGTACTGTGTAACTGAAGAAGCTCAAGAGCTGAAAAATGTTTTTATAAATTTTTAATAAAGTATGATTTTTATGTTGAAGATAAAAACCTGCTTTAGTACTAAGTTTTATAAGTTAATAATATTAAACAAAGATATGTAATAAACAATATAGGTGTTTCTTAAGTTACAAATATAATGCATTCATAAGTTTTGTTTGCAATTCAAAATCTCTTATATTAACTAGAAGATTAAATACATTGTAAATACTATATTGTGTGTACTGTATGCATTAATTGGATCAATTAAAAACGTTTCTTATTTCAGAGTTCTGAATATAGATTTCCAGTTATAATGCAAAGATTTTTGGTGGAACTTCCATAATCTTGAAATACTGCAGTAATACATTAAATAACTGTAGTTTTGCATCATATTTGTTTTTAAACAATTATTAAAATTTTTTCTAAATTTCAAAATTATTTTAAATTTAAAAATAAAATGGAAAGCTCATATGAATATTCATTACTCAGATGTTTTAACTCATGAAACACTTGTATAAACCTAAAATCATAAATAATATCTATAGAGTGTATGTAAAAGATCTGTTGAAATTTTGAAGTTAACTTCTTTATATCAAAATGAGAAGAAAAATTTATATAAACATGTATCCAAATACAGCATCTTTATTTTTCAAGTTATAAGTTTTCAAAACTTTGTGCTTTTGATTGATAAAATTAAGCAATCAGAGATCAACTAACTTAAATTTAAATAAATGTTCAAATGTTCTCTGCTTAATTCTGCACAAGTCTTGATACATTTAAACATTAGTCTGTATATTTGTTCAAAGATGCTAGGAATATTTTCAAATCCTTCCAATAGCTCATCATATATAAACTCTATCTGCAAACTCAATATTTATATGATTATATGCTTATCCATTTTTCCTTTATAAATTATCTAGAAAAACAAAAACAACAGAAACAAAATTCATTAAACAAATGCCAATCCATCAAGAAAAGACAAGATTTACTGTTTTACTTAAAAGCTTTTTATTTATATAAAATTAAATCTTAACAACAGCTCAAATTCTAGTGAAAGATTTATTATTTGCTAAAGATCTTTCGGCTTAAATAAGCCATCATCATTAACATCCAGCAAATAAGTTACAAAAAGAACAAACAATAATTTAAATATATAGATGTTTGCAATTAAATTAAGTTAAATTGGTTAAAGAACAAATACAAAAATTATAAAATATATACATAAGAATAATATAAAATATAATAAATTAAACAAAAATATAATTGTATAATACAGGACAGCATATTTTGTTTATAATGCATCCCAAGATGGTAGGATGGCTTCAGGGGGGTTGTCATTAATTACAAAACATTTTTTACGGTATTGCTTTATAGAAAGGTCTCAGCTAACTTAATTTCAGATATACTATTAGTAGGTTGTATAATTTTAGCATTATCCCAATAAATATTAATGTTGTATTCATAGAAAGCTTTAGCAAGTGCAGTATTGAGCCTAGCATTTTGTCTGTAATATTATGCTCATTAATTCTTATTTCTAACAAGCAGATTGTACTACCTATATATATTTCATTTCTACCAAGATCATTATTGTATAATGGTATCAGATATACATCTGCCCTTTGTTTCATTGGTATTGGAGGCTTAACATTCTTTAAACAATTGTAGGTAGTATTTAGCCTATTAAAAGGTAGAATTAAATTGTTTTCTTTCAAGTCTTTCTTTATCGGTTTGACTGTATCAGTAAATGGCATAGAGTGTAGGAAAATCCCATTATTTTGTCTGTCAGAATTATTATGTAAGTCATGGGATGCATTAGATATATAAGATATCAACTTAACAATACATAAATAAATGATGGCATATAGCCATGCTTGATGGCTTGGTCTAAAATCCATTTAAATTCAATATCTTTACTTTGCATGTTAGTATAGTTACTACAAAACAATTTAATTCTACCTTTTAATAGGCTAAATACTATCTACAATTGTTTAAAGAATGTTAAGCCTCCAATACCAATGAAACAAAAGGCAGGTATATATCTAATACCATTATACAATAATGGTCTTGGTAGAAATGAAATATATACAGGTAGTACAATCCATTTGTTAGAAATAAGAATTAATGAGAATAATATTACATATAAAATGCTAGGCTCAACACTGCACTTGATAAGGCTTTCTAGGAACACAACATTAATATTTATTGGGATAATGCTAAAATTATTCAACCTACTAATAGTATATCTGAAATTAAGTTAGCTGAGACCTTTCTATAAAGCAATATCCGAAATCAAGTTAACTAAGGTCCTTTGTATAAAAGCAATACTGTAAGAAATGTTATGTAATTAATGACAATTCCCCTGAAGCCACCCCACCCTCTTGGGATGCATTATAAACAAAATATGTTGTCCTATATTATACAATTATATTTTTGTTTAATTTATTATATTTTATATTCTTCTTATGTATATATTTTATAATTTTTGTATTTATTCTTTAACCAATTTAACTTTATTCTATTGTAAATGTCTGTATATTTAAATTATTGCTTCTTTTTGTAACTTATTTGTTATGTTACTGATGATGGCCTATTTAAGCTGAAAGATTTTTAGCAAATAATAAATCTTTCGCTTGAATTTGAGCTGTTGTTAAGATTTAATTTTGTATAAAAAGAAGCAAAAAGAAAAAGAAATTTTTATTTGAAGTGAAAGACTTTTTATTTAATTTTAGAATTTTTATTTTATCAAATTGAAAGCTTTTGAGAAGTATAAACTTTGAAAATAATTAATTTTGGGCACATGTTTATATAAACTTTTCTTATTTTTATATAATGAACTTTGCTTCAAAATTTGTACAGATCTTTCAAATATATATCGATAAATTGTAAGATATATTTTAGAGTTTTAACATTCATATAAATAAATGCCAAAAATAAAATTTGTATTATTCACACAAGCTAAAATAAAATTGATAATTTTTCAATCATTTATAAATGAGTCACTTTATATTGATATGTCTTTCTGACTTGATATATTTGTCAAGATCTTTAATTGATTGCTCTGCCCAAAATTTTATATACAGTGGATTCCGCTTAATTGGGACAAATCTCAAATAACGAAAACCAAACTAATAAACTAATACAAAATTTAAATGCTTAATTGGGACAACTTTTCACTTAATTGGGACAGTAGCAGAAAAAATATTTTCAATTTTTGATATATTTTAGGGATTTTTCAAAGGTATGGCTACACATACATACACTAATCTTTGCCAAGATGTCAAGAAAGGATTTTACACTCAAGTAAAATTGCTTGACTGGATAAAATTAAAAGCCAGCCATTTAATACAAGCCATCGTAGACTTGCTGAAATAAACCAAAATCTACCATAGACATATCTCCTACAAAAAGAAAATCAACTGTGTAAGGAGTGGGCATTACAGAAAGAAATTCCAGGAACATCGAAAAGAAAGAGTGATGGAAAGGATTCAGAAGTCCAAGAAGCATTAGATCAATGGATTTCTATAGTTAGCGGGTGAGGTGTGAATATCAGCGGCCCAATATTAAAGATGGAGATCGGTAAAAAACTAATAATTAGGTACCTATTTTAATAAATCATTAAAATAGGTACCTAATTATTATTTTGTTACCTATTATTTATTTACCTAGGAATTACATATTTTATTTTAGAATCTATTATTACTTCGTTTAATTGGGACAACCACTTAATTGGGACAAAATGGCTTGGCTCGACATGTCCTAATTAAGCAGAATTCACTGTACATAATTTTTTCTTACAATTTTAATTTGTATAAAAGTTTTCAATATACAGGGTGGTCCTGAACTTATGAATATAATTTGTTTGCAACTTTTATTTGTAATTCAAAATCTACGTCTTTTGCTGAACACAAATATATGATCTTTTTGCAAATACTGTATAATGAGTTTAGTACAGAAGTACCAAGCACATTATACATGCTTTATTATTAATGGGACCAATTAGAAGTTTTTATTTCAGAGATTCAAGCACAAATGTCAAATTTTAATCCAATGGTTTTTAGTAGAAACTTTGCTATCTTAAAATACTCCACATTAAATAACTATGTAGTTCTGCAATATATTTGTTTTTAAATCATTTCACAAACAAAATGTTTAAAATTCTTGTACAGTTCTTAAAATCTGCAAATAAAATGACATGCTCATATGTACAACAGCTCATCATTCAGTTGTTTATGATTAGAGGAGCACCTATAGAGTAATTTTTGCATTTCTTTTCTTACATATCTTTATTATACAAACATATATTTTGCACATTACTTATATTTATATAATTTTATGTCAGGTTAAACACATTTAAATTCTTAATGTGTTTTTAAAAATAATGCCCCATGATGTTTTTAATCTTCATTGTAAGTTTTGTCTTTAGAATATTCACTGAATCCAAATGTAGGATGTCTGAAATATAAAATTTTTTGTTTTCTCTGTTATTAATTATTAATAACTTTTATGAATTAATTGTAAATAAAGATTATATATATTTTATATTAAGTGTTATTGAAATATCTGTAATAATATCTGATAAAAAAGATAAATATCAAAATAATGAAACCTAGACAGTTTCAGTACATTTTATTCATCCACAAACTTGAATTGCTATTTCTATAGCTTATTCAATATTTAATGTCAAATTTACCTCTTCCTATGTTTATAAATGAGGTCTTGAATGATGGATTGGGATCTGTGTGATCTTCTTTGTCTTATGCTCTTGCAGTCTCTTCATGTACAACAAATAGTTGAGAAAGTAGAGAGTAATTCAACTGCAATTGGACAAGGAAATTTTTGATTATTCTTCTCCAGTAAACCAAGAAAAAACAGTTATATTATCTTGTATATCTTAGAAGTAATGTAATTATTTTATAGAATAATAAAATTTTGAAAATTTTCAGAAATATTGGAAATTCTAGGAAACAGTTTGGAAGTTTACATGAATTTGAATAAATTGATATAAATAATAAAAATGAGGTAATTGTGACTTTTAAATTTGATATAATTAAGGAACAAATTTTACAGAAGAAACTATCATCAAGATCAGAAAATAAAGATATTTATAGATGTAAATCATAATATTGCAATTCTAAAAACCATTCCTAGGAATTATCTGATAAGGTTATAATTAATCAATTGTGTCAATAAAGCAAAATAATTTTTATTATCCTTGAATTCATCCTTAATATAAAACAATTAAAAGAGTAAACAATTATTTTGTATTAATTCTTGTAAATTGAAGAAGTTTCTTTTATAAAGATCTCTATATGAAAAGTTTCTATTTTTATGGATAAAAAAGAAACTTTCATTCATATTTTTAACATAACATGAAGAATTTCTATTTTTATCCATAAAAACAGAAACTCATATAGATTTATCATGGATAAAAAAATATTCTCTGTTTTTAATAATTACAAATTTTTATTTATTATGATACTGTAGAAAGAATATATAGTAACTGTTATTTACTTAGCTATTTGAAGTCATATTTGTGGCTGATGTGATTTTGTATTGCTGGGCTGTCACATCTGGCAAGATTATTTCTGGAACCTGAAAAAGAATAAAAATATTAATAATAAAAATAAAGGAACAGAAAGTAATAAAGAAACAGAACTTATAGCTGTCAAGAAAAGAATATTATAAGAAAAAATGAAAGAACAGTTTAAATTAGGAGTGAAATAAGCTAGTAATGAAGACAAAATAGTAAAGCTATCAAAATATTTCAGGAGGAGAAGATTGATGAGATGAGATAATATAGATGAGAGCTAAGATCTTGACAGACACTGCAGAAAAGAGAGTGATGTGGTTAAGCAATTCCTGAAATTAAACATGAAGATATATGAAATTAATAATCAAATGAAGCACACTAAAAAATAAGTTACCAGTATATATTTCATCTTCATTTATCTCCTAATCAATTAAATTTATTGATTAGGAGATAAATGAAATGAAATATATTAAGGATGTGAAGAAAATGATTTATCGATTTGTTTTTTTCCTGTATAAAATTTAAATAAAACATAAATAGAAAGGACATATGTAACATGTACGTCTTAAGTCTTTTAGAAGGATAAAAGAAATACATTTAATAAAATGATAAATAGGAAAAAATATTATGGTTTGCACAAAATGAGAAAGACTATTTTAGAAGGAAAATTAAAATATTTAAGAGGTTAAAGAATGTTAAGAGAATGATAATTTAATGAACTTAGGATGAGTTCTGAAAATGGTCTGAGAAGTCTCTGCTGAAGAAGTTAATAAATGACATCACATCACGAGACAACATGATTTGTTGAACGGCTGAACTTCCAGCCATTCAACAAATCACATTGTCTCATAATCATTCTTTTCTGAACTCATCTGTAGTTGATACTTTGTTTTAAATTTACTTTGAATTAGAACTTTTTAGTGTAATGAATTTCAAAAGATAGTGTTAATTTTATGGCCATAATTAATAATTTGTTTCTGTACACAGTTTTAATTTATATTAAAATATTGATAATTTTAATTTTCAATAAACTTTAAGAGAAAATGACTATTGTATTTTAAAAATCAGGACTTCTTAATTTTGACATATTTTTGTTTTGAAACTTTATTTGTAATTTTCATATTGCATTTTATTTATATATTTGATTTTATTTATAAAAAAGATTAAAAAAAAATTAGAATACTAGTTCTTATTTTTTGCTTTTTCTATAAAATTGAAAAAATATTTACTTTGGTAGACTATAATACTAGGACTTATAATACAGAGATTTTGGGATTATAAATATCAGGATCATGGTGATTTTTCCCCCGCTATTGAAATACTGATATTGATAAAAATACCGGTTTTTTCAATATTAATTTAAAAAATAATTATTTTTGGTTTATTCACATAAAGGTTATAAAATCAACAATAATTTTTGAAAATAGGAAGAACTTAATACATCAAATAAGCATGATTGTTGGAAAAATTAAACTATAGGTTTTACTTGATGCAGCTTTAAAATATTGCAGGTATTTGAAATCATGAAAATAATAATAATAAAATAGAATATATGCAGAATTTGAATTAATTCAATGATCTGAGATATCATTCACTATGTAATAATAATATATATGCTGTGCTCTTTTCACATATACAAAGATTAGTTCATAAATATAAAAATTCAGTTAAATCTATCAAGAATATCAGTTCAAGCAATATAATCCTAATAATTACTATATCCTTCAAAGATCTTGACAGTGAAGGCATTAAAATTATTAATAAATTTATATCAGAAGAATTAATGAACAACTATTTTGATTTCAGTATTCTGAAAAAAATCATATGCCAGCATAAATTTATACACATTTCTCTAGGGCAGTGGTGGGCAAAAGACAGCCCACGGGCTGGATCTGACCTGTGAAGGCATTTTATATGGTCTGTGACATGAACTAGAACATATTACAGTTTCAAGGCCCACATTTGTAAAATTCTACTCAAAAAGAAAAATAAAATAATAGATACTCTGTAGTGTAAAATAATGGATACTCTCACTAGTGTACATGTACACTACAGAGTTACTCCAAATTTTGATGATATAATTAACCACAAACATAGTAAATTTCACTATTCACATTAAGTTGTAAATTTGTTTTCACAAAATTAATTACATAGATAAACTAATATTTTGTAACATTCTGATGTAATAGATTGTTAGCAATTTAATCAGCTTGATAAAATACTTGTTTTTAGAGAAAATTATCTAAATTTATTAATTCGTAGGACAAATTATTTTCTAATGTTTCTAATGAAGAAAGTTTCTATGGATGCTTTTGAACTTTTTTTGCATACCAAACAAAAATAAGAAAATAATACAAGAAAAGTATATTTTAAAAATAATATCAATACATGTATATATTCTTTGTGTACGAAACACAAAAGTGGCTATACATGATAGCAAGATTGACAAGAACATGTGCAGACAAATTGGTGCAACCATTATTCTTGTCCCATGTGATGGTGAGGGGAATATGTTTGTATAAGAATCAATCTTGCTTGAATGTGAATAAGTCATGTTATGTCAAAATAAGATTATTAATTATTAATAGATTAGCTAATGTTATCATCAATAATTTCATTACATAATTACGGCGCCGTAAGATTAAATTCGCCCTTAGGTACATTTCAGTTTTTATATGGCCTGCTTCATCCTAAAAATTGTTTATCTGGCCCTCGGCAGAAAATAATTGCCCACCCCTGCTCTAGGGGGAGTGTATAAATTCTGAAAATATGGTCTGTGAATCCTAGAAGTCTGATTAAATAATTATAGGAGCCTTCAACTTTTAAAAAATTCTATAAAAAATCATTCCAATAATAACCTTAAATAGAAAATTATTAAATTGTAATCATAATTGCTTGAAAAAATATAGATTATATTCCAATCTAATCTATAGAATAGTTCTGTTTGTATGTTTGGAGAAATTAAATAATTTAACATTGAAAGTTCACAAGTTTATTTTCCTTAAAAAAAAAAATACTAAAAAGAGTGAATTCACATTTGAGAAACATTGCTCTAATCAAATCAGCTAAATACTATACATCTTTTTTTATTTTTTTTTAAATAATCTTTAAATGTACTATGATGTTCTGAAAAATTTTTTGTATAAGTCTTCACACTTTTTGGGAGTCACCTATTGTATGTATTCATTAAGTATTTATTTATTTTATAGGATTGATATCGACATTATTTAAAATCTGAAATTATGTAGCTAATCTAAATGATTAGTTACATACTTTTTATTGGTAGAAAGTTATAAATATGATATTAATTAATTCAATATTATGCAATTACACTGAATTAAGAATTATTGAGATTAACAGAAATTCTGCATTGTGCACCATATTTAATCTTATGATATATAATGTCCCACAATGCAAAATTTACATAATATTTACAAAACAAACTAGTAATGATTACCAAATATTTTTGTAAAAATATTTAGCAATTACTATCATAGGATTTAAATGATGATAACTAAAGTTAAATGGCATATAATCCTATAATGTAATCATTAAGAATAAAACAGAATAGTTTAAAATTAATACAAAATATTTTTGTTTTCACATTAAAATATTAACATACTTTATATAAACAAAGCAAATTCTTTCATTGCCAAAAAATATTTAAAAATTGCTTTATAGCTTTTTGATTTGACTAAAAATTCTGCCAAAAAATTTCAAAATTTTTTCTGCTTTTATTTTTTATTTTTGTTTACAAAATTCTAGATTGCTTGTTTTGACAATTCAAAAATTTGTAAACAAAAGTTTACTCAACATTTCAATCTCAACATTCAATTGATTATAATACTATTCTATTTCATCTATTACAGCAAATAAATTTTAATTTGAAAACTTTTACTTGATTTCCACAATACTTGATGGCTTTGTTAAAGGATTTTTTACTGAAAATAATAATAATAATACTGTAAATTCTATATGAGATAATCAAATGGACATAACACACAAACAATATAATAAAGTTCTATATTTAATTTTAAAATAAATTTTAAATTACAACTGTATTGAAATATATACAGTATATGGGATCTATGTCCTTATTCATTAGAAGCATTTCTGAATTGTCTAAAATAAAAGAAATTAACTACGTAGTACTGTACTATACTTCCATACAGCAAGAACGCATTCTTACATTAAAAATAAGTCATCAAAATATCTAATTATAATCATATGTTAATTAATTAATAAGCTTTATTAATTAAATGATCTCTTAATGTACAATAAATTCTAAACTTTTGAAACTTTTTAAAAAACTAATCACATTTCAAACTGAATCTTTAAAATATTATTAAGAATATTTAATTAATTAAAAGGATAAGTTTGATTATTTGAAACAATTCTCTTACTTTCCATACGTGAAAATTGTACAATCATTACTATGATGAAAGCAGCAAGACATTTTGAAAATAGCGCTTACGTCATTCCTAGTCTCTTTCTATTGGCTTGTTGTCGATGAGCTCCGTTCAGGGATATAGTATTTGAGTTATACTTATTCAACAAAAATTAAATAATTTAATCATAAATATAAAAAATAATTAAAGAAACATATATTTTATTTTTTAATTTTTATGTTATTTGTTTTAAATATCAATATTATCAATATTGTTTGTCTAGATAATTTTGGTAATCGAGATATTTACCTGTATGCACTATCGATTCTCGATCGCTAGTAAGAACCGCCTGTTCGTGTTTACAATAGTCAACGTAGTGATGGAAGTCGTGGACTGACGTGCGGTGCAGTACAGTGACTCTCTCTCTCATTTTATACAATTTCCGTGCCTTATGCAGTTTCGGTTTCGATAAATACTGTTATCTAAAGGATAACAATGTTTGGGGATTACCAATTTTTCATCGTAGAAAAACTTTAAAAAGATTAAAGCGAAACTTTTTAATATTGGTGATATGTTAAAATGTGTGCTTGTCGTCTGGAGATGCAGCCAACTTCGACTAATAGAACGAATCTTTACGGTGATCTAGAAGAATACCTAACGGAAATGGAAGAGAGAAGTGGTTTTAACGGGTCCTCTGCAGAAAGTGAAGATGTATATGTACAATTAGCCCAAAAAGAAAACGATCTCATACTCGCTGCCGAACTTGGAAAAGCGCTATTAGAAAGAAACGATGAACTTAGTCGAGCCAACGAAAGACTTTCTGAAGAATACTCCCATAAATTAGAAGTAAGTTTAAACAATAAACATTTTTTTTAAAGATGTTTAACTAATGTTAACATATAATTCATTATAAAATAATTTCAAAAAATTACGTAAGAAGTAAAAAAAAAATGCTTATTAATCTACAAACAAGTTTATTTTATTTATTTATTTATATACAAAATATATCTTCGAGTCAGAACTTAGTCAGTAAATTAGATTTTTCTATAAACCATTATTTTTTTTTAATTTATCCTTCATGCGAAAGCGAACTTTAAATTTATTTTTTCGGTGGTTTTTTAATGGATCGAAGGTAATTTATTTAATAAATAGAAACTTTTATAAGTTATTTTTCCTATAGAAGTACGAATAGGGATGTAGGATATAAAATTGGCGAAATCTTTGAGTTCGAATTGTTCGATAGAAGTGGCTAATACATAAAATGCGCATACAATTAAATGATATTTTACATACAAAATATATGACGAAAAATTGTTTTGCTATAAAATTTGATTAATATATTAAAATTACTGCTGTATAATATGTAAATATAACTCATTTTGGAATCGTTTATCTAATGTCTTTCTATCGTACCAACGTCTACATTACAGAAATCTATAATTCTCGTATAAGTAAGGATACTCGATTAAAAAATCGAATTTTTCGTAACACAAAAAAAAAAAAACCAAAGAAAATCCTTTATCTATCTAATAACTTGATAAAATTATAAATTCACACAATTTCTCAAAAATATTTTTATTCGGAATATAGGAAGTTACGTAATTTAATATTTGCAACGTAACGTTTAAAAATACTTTTAACGCTCTTATATCGTCCTTGTAAAAATGTTATGCAAGTAGATATAAGCGAATTTAAACGAATATTTATGTTTTATAAACGAAGTTAAAAGTCACGATGACGCTCTAAGGTATCTTGTTTAGAAGGGAAGCCTCTGCGTGACGTAATAATTGAGTATCCCTGTTGTACCTCTAAAAGTGTGTAGTAGTAGTACAGAGAGTAATTTGCCCTTAAAGGCTATTACTCTTTTCACTGCCTCCTGACGAAATATTTTCAAAAGTAAAACTATATAAGTTGCTTAATTATATCAAGAGATACGATCTAACCAGCCGGATTATTGAATCCCTCAAGGGCTAGCTAGCGGAAGTCCCAGATTACTCCTTTTTAGTTTCGTGTGACCCCCTTAGTCACTCAACGTTTTCAATCGTAGCGCTTACTATTAGTGTATGGGCGAAGGTAGACGTTTTTGTTTATTCTTATAAAGTTAAATTATATTGAAATGTTTTCATCGATCCGACGTAAAATTGCATGCAAAGAGTTTTCTCGTTTCGCAGAATATGCGAAGACGACCTTCAGATATTATCGATTGTTGGTCAATAAAAGTTAATTGTCGCTTTTTGTTATTAAACTGGAGAAAAAAATTAATTAAACTCTCGCCGACGACGATATAGAAAAATTATTTTTGTGGAGATAATTTAAGAAGTTCTTTGCCAGTTTATTATAAATTATTATGCTTAAAAAAAAAAAAAACTCTTAGATGGTGGTTTTAAATCACCGTATAATCCAAGACGTGACGTCTCTATATACGAATTTATTGATAAGTTAAGATATATATTCTTTACAGCAGCTGTAAAATATATATATATATACTTTTTGATTATCTTATCAAATTTTCTAACTTCTATACATACTAGAAACCAATTCTTGCGGTTTTAAATTTAAAATATTAAAAGACATTTTTTAAAAATTCCCTGCAGTTAGACCATATTTTTTTTTAATTAAACAATAAAAAACCACATTTTTTATATTGCGTAACTTATATTTATTATTTTGAACTTGAATTATTTATTTATTTTCCTATTTAATGTTATATATCTAAAGTTCATATCAAAAATAAAAAAAAATCGATGAATAATAATAATAATAATAATAATAATAATAATAATAAAAATATTTATAATTATTATAAAAAAAAAAAAAAACATTTTATTCTAATAATAAACCGACAATTTTCTTTTCTTTTCCTTTTTTAAAATTAAATTTACTTTATATAAAATAATAAAAAATAACTTATTATTCCAGACGTTTTATGCGATAAATGAAAAAAAATTTTGCCATAATAAACTCGGCAAAAATATGGTTTTTGTATGTTTAATAGTTTAATTATTAAGAAATACGCGCATTAAAAATGCTTTAATAAATTTGTTCACCTGATATATTTTATTATTTGTCGTATTCATCAGAAATGTTTATCAAAAGTGAAGCTTTAATGCTAATTTTTTTTCCTTTTTTTGGACATCAGAGTGCGTGGGAGGTATCTCTGGAGTATTATTTTAATGAATATCGTATGTTGCTAATTGTTTTTAGACCATTTATTCGAGTTGTTTAATTATTAATCATCATAAAAATATTCTATACAGGCATAACTTACTCTCGACTGTAACAAATATTCCGCTGATTGTTTTGCATAAAATAAAAAAGATTACAATTCTCTATTTTACATTTCTTTAAAAAATAATGCTGTAAGGATTAAACAATCTTTATTATCTATTGTTGAAACGAATTAGGCTAATTCGTTCAGGTTTTCCCAAATAGTGATATGATCGTTACCGTATCTGCTGTAGAAATGAATCAACTAGTGAGTCAATCAACTATTTTTTTTTAAAGATAAGCTCTTATTAATCATCATCATCGAATTTTTAAAACTTGTTCAAGATCCATTTTGCGCAACGAGACAAGACGGTTTTGTTTTTTAATATAAATAAACAGCAGCAATATAGAAAAGCGGCTTGCTGTTGTCTCGCATTGTTCCATAAGCGATGACATATTTGACACCGTTGTGCAGTCATACGAAGGCGAGTTTGGTGCAGCGATTTAAGTCTAATAAAAAAAATATATATATATATATATAAACACTTACTCAGTGCGGTGACTTTTAATTCGTACTGTATTCTTTCGTCACAAGAATTATGGTTTTTTTATTATAAAATAAAAAAGTTGTAATTAATTTAGGAATCACGACTTCCTTGTGACGACTACACATTGAAAAAACTTAATAAAAGTCTCAGAACCCTGACCATATTAACGATCGCGATCTCTGAACCTTGGAGATAAAAAAAAAAAAAAAAAAAAAAAAAAAAAAAAAAAAACGTAAAGTTCTAAAACAAATAAAAAAAAAAAAAAAAAAAATTTATAGACACTAAAAACACGACTGTAATACGGCTTTCAGAACATTGAAAGTTCAGTTTTTCACGATGATAAATCATGTAATTTAAAGCGTATAATAATTTCACCGATACGAAAAGTATGTGAACTCTTTATAGTAGTGATTCCATAAAATATTCCAGATAAACTAATACCATTAAATTTAGAAATCTCGAAGCATTTCGCTCGGAACGGACCTAATTCGAGAAAATGGCTCCGGAAAGTTGGACGAATTTTATTGTATAAAGAGACACGAATGTACCAAATACTAATAGAAAACGTTATGTAAATCGAGGCCAAATTTTATTTGTAAAACTCTATACATTATAAAAACATTTCTTGGACAGTTTTAACTGAAAGTGTGTCTGACCGTAAACTTAATCATATCATATATTTTTAATTGTTTTATATAAATTTAATCAATTAAAATTCGTTTTTTAACAATTTATGTAATATTTTTCTATCAATATTGATATTTTTTTTTGTCTGTGTCTGCGTATAATGCGTGGGTTTTTAGATTAGTTTTGCTCCGAAAATTGAAATTTCTCCACATTATCATGCGAATAATAATGCTCTAGTCCCATTTTCATTGGGAATTTTTTTTTAAATAATACAATTATGTATACAATATTGTAGATTCGCTGTTGTATTGGTAAAAAAAAAATTTATTTTCTATTTGATAATCGAATAAACCTATTTCGATTTTTTTTATATCCGTCGATCAAATTTATAATCGGAATGCATGAAGCACAATAATTCACGGATGATCGCCGAAACGTTAAAAAACATCTGTAGTTTTGTGTAGATTTTAGTGATAATTTAATTCAAAATAAATCTCGGTGGAAAAGAGAAAGAATGGTTTCTTTTGTAAACTTATTTTCTACAAACGTCAGATGGTTCTTAGTTACATCTGCGACACGTGCATAAAGTAGAAAGAAGCATAAATCGATGTGATGTTATCCAAGAGAGACAGATGGGACCTCCTAGAGGAATTTAGGAAAGATCCATGCCGAGTTCTCAGCAGTTGATTTCTAACGGGTGTTAATTTTCTATAACGATATGATAACAACGGTCGTATGGGCTTTAGTTGTTTGTCATCTCATGAATGAAATTTCTGCAACGATTTTCTTGGATTTAACACCTGGTGTTCTTGTAAAGTCTGCAAAGTCATCTGCTAATCATTCAGATCGATCTCGATGATACCTTATCTGCATTTAAACTCTTTTCTGTAATAAAATCTAGTCAAAAAAAGAAACGAATACCTTGGAATTTTTCATTTCTTTTAGCATATCCCCAACATGACAGTTCAAATTTTAATGAACTTGTTAATTTAAAACAAATTACAGAAAACAGAATAACGGTAACTTATTAATTACGTATAGACACGCAGTTAAAGATCACGCATCGCTTGATGTGTCCTACTTTAGTTATTGATTCATCCATTCTTATATCATTGAATCATGCAATTTATTTACCAAATCAAATTTCGTAACTAGTATATTTTAATTTACATAAATTACAATTCCATTAGAGGATGAAACAATTCGCGAGAGAACGTCTCTCTCGCATCTAACAGACTATTACTTAAATAAAAAAAAAAATTCCAATATTCCTTTCCGTGAAAAAATTTACATTTTTTTGAAAATGAGAAGTATAACCATCAATAACATTTTTTTTTTCCTCCTTGAATTTGAATTCCGAGCACGTTTCTATTTTGGCTCTCCTCCAAGATGAGTGCAATAAAAGCGTACGGTTAAACTTTTGTTATTTATATAAAAATAAAGAAAACTATATAAAACTTTTATTATTGGTCTCTATCGTGTTGTTCAGCTTGAGCATCTTTACTTTCTCCCTGCGAGAAAAAGATTATCTCTCAGAGTTTTCTACTACTTCTTCCATCTCTTATAAAATAGTCCTCCCGTGTACGATTTTTATATAAAGTATGCCGAACTGAAAGTTATTTATTTATATATTTTTATTCATTTTACAAAATTTTCTAAGTTAAAATGTAATTTTTGAAACCTGGAAACAGAATGTACTCTTCTTAAGAGACGTCTGACATCATTAGTTCTATATACGAACTTTCATTGGTTTCGAAGACAAGAAATGTTGTTGTGTTTAACCTAAAAAGATTTAATGCCTCAGGCTGACGCATAGAAACAAAGATTGAGTATTTTGGGTCAAACTAGACGAACCGTTGAAAAGTAAACATAGGTTTATATAGACTGTGACCTAGAATTTGATGATAATAAGTAAACCTCTTAAGCATCTTTATTAAATTCCCTCGAAATATTAATAAGTTATTATTATTAAAATTAATATATATATTAATGTGGTAAAATAAATTATCTTTGTTTTAATTATTAATTATTTGTAATTTTATTATTGTTCAGTTGGCAACACGAGTTGTTGGTCGCCATGTTCTTTGCTTTTAGAAGGATGATAATCTTTTATTCTCTCTCTGACGTTTCTATTAATTTGTATCAATCCATAAAAGTGGGAAAACTTCGACGTTACCACATATATATGTATATATATCGAAATCTTTAAAATTTAGGTTATGGTAATAATGCTATTGTTTGAAGATGATCATTGTGCTTTTTTATAATATCAATGGCTCTTCAATTTGTTATGCTTATAGAAATTAGCATAATTGCCGTCGGTAATTTCTTCATTCAGATAAAATATTGAAATATTATTCATATTTATTTAATTTCGTCTCGTAATTGCGATCAAATTTAAATCATTTCATGCATTTAATGAGGTCTTGCAAAGGGTTACAATAGATGCATGAATGACGTATCTAACCTTCGTTGGAACTAAACATAAGTTTAAGTGACTCCAGAAATGAACTCTTCCTTTTTTTTTATTATACGTAAGAGGAAAATATTTTAATTCATAATTGTATACAAGAAGATTTAAACTTTATAATTTGTTACTGCATTTCTTAAGACAATCTCTCTCTCGCTCTATATTGCTATTAATTCTATGATAGCTAATCAAAAATTCCCACCATAAAAAATTTATTTATTTCTGATACTTATACAGTTTTTTAATTCATTTTTTTTAATGTTTTCTGTAAAACTTACGTGTAGAAAGCTGATAACCAAAGCATTAGATCTGGTTTTGATGCATACAACAATATATATATATATTAAATTACACTTGTACTAGTCTTGTCCCAGGAGTTTGCCATATAAAATTTCGTGGGAAATAGAATGGAAATGAAGAATCTTAAAAGAAAAATAAAATCTTTTATTGACAGCCAGTTTAAATCCTGCGTGCAGTAGATATAGCCAACCGTGTGTTGTGTGTGTGTATAAGTGTGTAGAGCAGTCCCTGCCAGATAACACCACCCAAACTACCGGTGTCAGTGTGCGCTTGTAGGAATAGGGAAACTTTTTTTCGTGGCCTCCCAGCTGTCTGCCGTTTGCCCGCCAGTCCCGCTATTTCCTCTCTCTTCCCCCTTTTGTATGGTCCGCTTGTCCACAGCTGTCGGACTTCCTTTTCGTGAAGCGAAACTATACCGGATCACCCGAAAATATAGCCTAAATTAGGTGTTTTGTCGTTTCGAGACTCGAGTTTTTATGCATTAACTCTCTTCGTACATGCACCCCAACTCCAAAAAAAAGAAAAAAAAAGTTTATCTTAACTATAGGCTTCCCTTGGTATAGGTATTAGTTTATCATTATTAAATTCCAGATAAAGTCATTCATCTTTCAACAGGAAAACTGATTACTTAATTTTCTTATACAGAATATTTTGCATATAATATTTTTTTACTGTTAATGCGACTATTTAAATGTGTGTGTATTCATATACGATACCGTATAATAACTTATACGCATTAATTAATGCAAATAAATGTTAATTTACTTCACATATTAAGAAAGGAAGGTGGTTGACACTTTAAATAAGGAAACAGTACTTTTGTTCTTTTTATTTTTGATTGATGATGAAAACTTCATAGTAAGTCTTTTTAAACAGGGGCCGAGTAAGGTTTTGGGAATCTAGAGGAAATGCTGAATGGAATATAAAATTTTTGTATGCGTGAGAAATATTATTATTAAAACGGAAATAGTTATAAAGAATGACATTGTGAAATAAAGTTACGTTGCAGAATAAGATTGTTTACATGTATGTAATATTTATTATTTTAAACATTTACATTTTTATTATTTTTATATAAATTTCAGAGAGAAAATTTAAAAATTTTATATAATTTTGGATGAATTACACTTATACTGGGGTGGCCAAAAGTAGGTATACAGTAATACAGGAATTATATATATATTTTTCCTTTACAAATATTGTGAATGATGGCAGGGAACTTACGTATAAGAACAAAGGAAAATAATAATATATTAAGCATTATCCCACAAAAATATACTATATGCTACAAATATTGTGAATGATGGCAGGGAACTTACGTATAAGAACAAAGGAAAATAATAATAAAACAAACCGTTATTTACTACTTTAATATTAAGCATTATCCCACAAAAATATACTATATACTGTATACCTACTTTTGGTCCACCCTGTAGAACAATTTTTGAACAATTTATTTTTAGCAGTGATACAGAAAAATCATTAAGGACATACAAAATACGAAATTTTCATACAAATTTTCGGTTCTAACTAATAAAGAATGCTATGACGTAAACTAGTTGTCCTCGAAATGTCAACTACTTGTATTATTTTCCTTCTTTAGGTTCTATTTATTTTTCTGCAAGGTTCGTAACAATGAGTCACACACTCATAAAAGCTGTACAAACTAGGAATACTTAAACTGAATACTTTAAAGAATATGCTAATCACTTTAAACTAAAAAAATTAATGATTCAGTTTCGAAACGTCAAACATTTGCATCATAGAAGTAATTAACCTTATCCCATTCGATTAATTCTCACTTAATTTATTTAAATTAATAGGTTCGGATTAAAGAAAAACGTGTATCATATGACAATATTCATTAACATAGAAACCATAAAAAATTTTTAAATAATAATGATGAAGTAACGGTAAAAAAAGTTAAAGAATCTTTGTCGCTAATAATGATTGGCAAATTCGTTATTTTACAGCATTCCTTTGTATAATGTTAGTTTTAAATGATGTTGTCAGTGGGTACAGTCCACTTTTATCACAGTTGGTCGAACAGAATAAGATAGAAAGACAGCACACAGTCGTTAACCTCCCATTTCTATGTTGCGCCAAGCTTATGATATCATGCATCGTTTCATGTTATATTTTCTTCTACTAGCAATATTATTTTATGGTTTAACATTTATATTTGATACTATATTTATTCTTTAAGATCTAATTAATTTATATAAGAAGCAAAATAGTTCATAATTTTCGAATATATTAATACTTAAAAATTATTGTGCTATATATTACAGTATACCAAATAATAAACATGATGTATAGAATTTCTGAGTTAAGATTTTTATGAAAATGCTTGATGAAGTTAAAAAATCGAAATTTTATTCAGTATATCGTCCAGTTTTAATGAAATTTTGAACATTGATTTCATTAAAATCGGATTATTTTATTGAAATAATTCGAAAATTTCTTTGTTTTGTAGAATGAATTTTAGAGAGATTTTTGGTCTAAAATCGCACTTAATTTTGTTTGTAACATCTATTATTTAAAATTTAAATTTAAATTATAAATATATAAAGAAAATTAAATCTATAAATTATAATTTTACGAGCGCTGACCAACCTTCAAAGTTTAAACTCTATTTTGTGATTTAATAATGTAGTTACGATCCGAAAGTTTAATCCATTTATCTAGCAATAAAATAGATTCGATTCAGAGGTTTTTTTTAAAAAAAATTCTGTCTGCTTAGGAGAATATTTATAGAGGATCGACTATAAATTATGTAGAATCATCCATAATGTAATAGGCTATCTGGATGACATTACCCACTGAACTGTATCCGTAATCTGGATATCTGGACATTTTGGGTGTGGTTTCTCATACTGTTGAGCCGCATTACTGTTGACCTACATTCAAACTGACAGATAACATTTCCTGCAGAGTCATTTAATGAAAAAAAGAGAGATTAAACTGTTTTAAAGAGACGATTCAGAGAAAAAAGATGCTAATTTGTTTAATGAACTGGAACAACTTAGTTAATTAGAACCTGCTGATAAATAGGTGTATGGTTAGTTTTTCAGTTTCTGTTTCGAGTTATACATTTTAATCCTGATTTATACAATATTCAGTTTAAAAATAACAGCAGAAATTAAGCAGTTAGAAAATGTTTTTACACGTTTACTGCTTTATGAATAAATGTATTTTCTAACTATTGAATTTGTGCTGTTATTTTTAATTCTTTCTTTCATTATGTAGAAGAATTATACTAACATAATTTCAATCATTTTTCCATAATTTTGGAAAGATAATTGAAACTATCTGCATCAATAATTTGTCTAGATAGTTTCAATTAATTTTCTTTCTTTGCATAGTTTCAATTAGAAACTATGCAAAGAAAGAAATTTTATATATCTGTTCAATGCACAACAAAAAAAACAATAATAATATTTTTATTTATATATTTATAAGTAATAAAATAATATACTGTGGTCTACATCAAATTTAAATTTTTATTTTTATACATAATTTGTGTAGTTTTCCAGTTTTTTTATTTACTTTGTTTCACTTAAATGGCCATAAATTAAATTTTAATAACAGGCTATGTCGACTGCATTATATTGAAACCCCCAAAAATAGCAAAAAATTAAAAAAATAAATCGAAAATAAGCATACATTTTTATATGGTTAAATAAATTCTACAAAGAATTTTGTTTAAAAATTAATAAATTTTCTTTTATTGCGCCCAGATGATATCAAAATATTAACTGTAGCATTTATTCTAAGGATTTTACGCTGACAAAATTTTCACGATAGATATAACACGTCTGGTCGATTAAGAGCCCATCATAAGCTAGTCGGGCCTACTATGGAATCAATGGCCAAGCTAGGACCCCTCCTGAAAAAAAATGAGGAGTGGCATACGGGATTCGATCTCGAATCTTTTAAGTGGAAAGCCTGCTGTTCCACACAAACACCCGGCCAATATAATTTTTTTTTTTTCAGTTTTATAATGCATAGAATATGTAGAAGTAATCAAACAGCTTCAAGCTCGAGAGAGTCACAAATAGTCATTATTTATGTTATTTTGTGGGCCAAGAGTTCTCAAAACTATTGAAAGTGGTCGAGCATCTCTGCATCTGATATACTATACATATAAATCTTGAAAAGTCATAGGGCTATAGAAAATATTTGCTAGATATACTTCGAAAACAATGCAACGAGGAAATAAAAATACCGATACTTATCATTATAATTATCAAATATCTTTCCGAGATGATTATCATACAATTAAATAGAAGTAAAACGACTTTGAGCATTGAGAACCGGATAAAGGAAAAATTTTCATTCATTTTTCTTCTCACAATTTGTACTCTGAATAAATCAACGTTCGAATTTTTATATATATTTTGATTTAGTCTAAAACTAATCAAAAAATAATAATAAATTAATTAAATAATTTATATAAAATATATACTACGTATACAGTAATTAAAACAGAATATGCTTTATCTATTTTTATAACCAGATACTACAAGTCTGGAACATTACGTTATTCTACGGTATTTTTACTGACCTATATACGGTTTATCAAATAATGACGTCAATCCATTTAACGATGTCTAATCTTAGACTTTTCCCAAATAAAATTAATCTTTGTATTGAAAAAAATAAATAAATAAATACAATGGTAAGAAAACAGAAATAGAAATTTTATTATACAGTCTACCAGTAGATATATATTTTATATATATACATATATATCGATTTATCAACCTATGGCTGGTAAAAGTCGATCGACAATCGTGCCGCTTTCGATAATTTTCCCTATCTCCGTTTTCTCCCCGAATTTTTTTTTTTTTTTATTTGTCGAACCATTGTTTTAATCAAACTTGTCGAATATTATTCTGTACACGCAAAAATGTTATTGGACCACTTCTACTTTCGTTACAAATGCACATATACTATGTTTTCCTATAGCATGCATGCACACGAGTGCAACCATCTGTTAACTGCCAATCTTTAAGCGTTATTATCCATCTAAGTTCGTTGCCTTTGAATTTTACAGATAAGTACGCCATAGTTGTTCCTTGCTAATAATATATAATCATTGTGAACTAGTTTAGATCGCTGTAATTCTAGAGAGTTAAGTTCGAGTAGAATCTAATCTCGTCGCTTATTTGCGGATATATCGAATCTCTCAATACATTAAGCTATCGATTAAATTGTTCTGTTGTCATTTAACGGAAACAATTGTGGTTTTTTTTTTATTATTGCTTACGAAAGAGAACTCTCAATACATTAAGCTATCGATTAAATTGTTCTGTTGTCATTTAACGGAAACAATTGTGTTTTTTTTTTTATTATTGCTTACGAAAGAGTTGTTAAATAATAATAATAAGAATAAGTATTGATTGAAAGTGTTGCATGTTCATCCTCTTTTTTTTTTTTACTTTTTAAATTTAATAAAGTTTCCAAGAATAGCGTATGGATATAAGGATGGTTATCGATTAAAATTTAATAATGTCGGTTGTTGTTGTAACATTATTGAAAGAGAGACGAAAAACATGCTAAATAATGAAAAGTTCGAGAATAATTTTAAGCCAAAATGACCTTTATACATTCATTATGGTTGTATCTAAGGGAGTGGTTCTCAACATTCTCATAAATGCGTACCAGCAAAATTTCGGTACCATCAACAAAAATATGCCTATTATATAAATATGAAGTCAAGATTATACACGTACCACTATTCATGTCTCGCGTACTACTGGTTGAGAACAGCTGATCTAAGGTGTTTCTTAATTTTGAGACTTCTAGATGATGATATTGATTACAAAATGGCAGCATTTCAAAATTTTGAAAAAAATTTATATCCTGAAGTTATATATGAATATAGTAGTCATTTGTAATAATTGTTTTCATTGTGAAAAGTGGCCATAACCTTTAGTAACATCGATAAACTTATACCTTAATTTTTTTATTAAACTCATACAACTTTCTAGATTCAAAAAATTTATTTAAATAAATAATATAATAATAATAATAATACAATATTAAAATAGTGTTAGTCATAATATAACAGAGGCTGAACCTATCAGAAAGGAACACTTGAGTTTTAATTGTTAAAAAATTCGCTTTCCATAGATATACAGTATATAAATTATTAAGATATATGTACAATAGTCTTATAAAACTCTTGTTAAGATGAAAAATGTTCGATTTACAGTATATACAAGTCATCAATATTAAATAACTGTTATTCAATATGTATGATTTCACAATATGCTTGCTTTTGATTGTTTATTTTTTGTTCTTATTATAGAATTGTCTTCTTGCGCGAATAGAATTTATTAAATAAAACTTATAATAGACCATTATTAATATTGTTCTGTATATATATATATATATATGAATTCAGACAGTATTGCTTCACAAAGGGAATTTGACTTAAAAATAAACATAGGATACTATTACTTCATAATAGTTTTACAGTTTTCATTGATTTTATAATCGTTTAAGATCTTGAACTAAATTTCTCTCTCTCTAAATGTATGGAAATAGGTTACTTTCTTTAAATTCCACTTTAATGATTCCTTCAGTCTATGTGCAATCTTAACTGGATTACATTATAACTTAGAAAAAGGGGGAAAATACAGATTTCGTCCCGAAAGCGAATTTCTATAAAAAAAAATAATAGCAATAACAAGAAAGCGTGAAATAATTAATCTCTAATTTGGTATGTATAAGAATGACTTAAAAGTCTGTTCCATTTTAAGTAGGTCACATGCTTAGTTTATGATTCGACCTACTTCATCCTTGGCACACTCGTAGTTAATTTTTTGTGCATAATTAGTTTGGTTCGATATTACCATAGTTTCAAAAAAGTCTTTCACGAATATATTCTATCAGTACATTGACATTTTTTGTATGTTTTTCTGGAAACATTACATCGTGTGACGTAAACAATGCTTCACAGTCGCATAACTTATGCGACTTCCATGCAGTCACATGACGTCAATCAGAGCAAAACGGTTAAGCTTAGCGCCTAGCTAGCTAGAAATTACGTCAAAAGTTATATTTAGACGGCATTAATTTGTATTAAGAGACCATTAATAAATCAATATTGAATTTTAAATATTATAACCGTACAAAACGATTCCATAAATCATAATATGACACAGTAATGGAATGTATATTTTTAGAAAATAAGTGAAAAAAAATATATATTAAATGTTTAGTTGTTTGACTGAATCTGTTTTTACTACAGGGCGTACAATGTACCTGTTAATCCCAATGGTCAGAGAACGTAAGAGCGATAGTCTTCAACTTTAGTGCAATGACCTTAACTTGCTACTTTCGATGCTATTATAAACGAACGGTTTGCTCTGTAGATTACAAGATTATATACTGTATAATATATATATACTATATTTAAAAATGAAGTATTTTTAAGTCTTTACAGATGACTAATAATCGTTCTCATCCGGAATACGTGTTACCCTATCTAACTATTAAAAATATCGCTTACGTTTAAACATTAGGGGTTACGGTATAATCACCTGCATATCGAAAAGGCAACAGCTGAAAATCGACAAAGCCACCTTTGCTCACCTGTCCTAGACAATATTCAGACGTTTTCAGATACAATAGAGTTACAAAAACTGACTCAGGAAGTATAAAATACAGGTGTAGCATGCAATACTGTATGATAGATTCAGTAGTTTCTCAGCTTTATGAGACAAAAGCAAGAACTTTTTTTTGTGTCGTAATGGAAACGTAATTTGATTCTAACCAATTAAGTTATAATTTTTTCATTGTAAGCATATATAACTACATAGTCCGCTCATAATATGATACTTTATTCAAGCATTTGAGCTGTAGTAACGTGACAGAATTTAATGAACAAGAACCAACATAATATAGAATTTAATATTTTAATAACAAATTTGTAAATTACGATTCTGTTTTAATAATTATACAAATTGTCTTGTAAACAATAATATGCACCATGTTGATCATCAAGAGGACCGATTTTACTAGGACCACACCCAATTGAACGAGTTCAGGTTAGCTCTCTCCGACGTTCATACAATTTTCACGAATTTCTAGCAATAATAGTTATCGTCTACCGACTCCACCTTGTCTGTGTGAATCCTGCTATTATTTAATTATGGATTTCATGCTAAATTTGGATTGGGATGCTAAATCTAACGTGTTTTCGTCGCCGGTGGCCATAAATTCAAAATATAATAGTTTGATAATTCGATTAGATAGCGGCGTGAATTTATAAACTTTATGTATGTATATGTATAAATAATAATCTTATTTATAATAAATATAAAATTTGTAGCATAACATTTAGTAAATTTTTTTTTTCATATAAAGCAAATGTTACCGTTTTTAATGTGTTATTATATATATACTATATAAATTTATAAATACAATAGTACATTAACAATGGCAAATTTATGCAAAAACTTTTTGACACACTTTCTGATACACTGTATATCCTAAAGTCACACTGTGAAAAAACTCAAATAA
Source organism: Olivierus martensii (assembly GCA_000484575.1). Taxonomy (NCBI): domain Eukaryota; kingdom Metazoa; phylum Arthropoda; class Arachnida; order Scorpiones; family Buthidae; genus Olivierus; species Olivierus martensii. The sequence goes on along the minus strand of AYEL01075304.1, from coordinate 51,128 downwards.
TTTTGTAATTTGTTTATTTCTTCTTTTATAAGAAGTTTAAGTATAAAATGCACCTATTGTAAATAAACATTGTATGGATTTTATTTTACAGATAAGTCTTAATTATATTTCATCAACATATTTTAGTCTAATTTGTCATCTAAAATATGCATAAGACAGAAAAACATTTCTAAATGTCATTATTCTGTTTATCTAGTAAATAAAATTTTTCTATTTGAATGTTGATTTTTCAAATATATTTTATCAAATAAATTTGAATTGTTAGCAGTAAAATAATAACAACTATTATGTATAAGGAGAGAACCAGATGTTCGTTTCACCGATTTCCTTCAAACTTGGCACATTAATAGAGGATGATAGACACAATAAAATCTTAAATTAGTAAGGTGTACCTCTCAAGCATTTGTACAAAAATCACATTTAAAGTTTTCATAACAGCTTAAATATCAATAATTTTGATACTAGCAGTATAAGGCTCAACTCACACGAGCCACAGCATAACCATACCACAACTACAAAACAGTAGTAGTTTAAGGACAGTAGGAATTATAATTATATTAATATAGAAACGCATAATCTAACTCAGACGGACCCCTAACTGAAGTTGGCTTCAACCGCTGTCGCAACTTGTGGCCAATATTGTCGCTACTTGTGGCGTGGTTCTGTTGTGGTATGTGTGAGTTGAGCCTAAGTCGTAATGGTGTAGTGGTTAGTGTGAGTGGTTGTAGGCTAATTGGATCACAGTTCGAAACTCAACACGAATGTTTTTTTTTTAATTATTATTTGGTATTATTTTACTAGTTCACTAAGGAGAAGATCCTTAAAGATCTTCAAGGAATTTTTCAGGTGAAGCTGAATTATTATGATTTTGCTCCGTTTTTGTAATTAATAGAAACTGCCCAAGTATTTTCATTTGTTAAATATTTTACATTTCAATAGTAATGATAAATTAAAAATAGAAAGAAATAATTAAATACAATTTGTACAAATAAACTTTCATAAAAAATTATTTAATTTCCAGTAAAACTAAGCAAAATTTTAAAAGATCTTATAATACAAGATAAAACTCGTAAGTACGTTTTAATTCAACTTAGAATATAGCTATTCAGTGAAGAAAAAATTATTCAGTAACATTTATTTAATGTTTATTATCATGTCAGTAGAATAAACAATGAATTAATTTATAAAACAAAACTATTTTTGAATACTGACAAAATTTAGTTCTAAGTAATCTAATAATGAAAAGAAGAAAGTTAAAAATTATTAAATGAAATCAAACATAACATTAAGTTGCAAAATATTCTACTTAGAATTTTGAAAAACTCAGAAATTAAACAAAAAATAGTTAAAACTTGAAATTAAATATTTGCTAAATAATTTTCTATTAAACTAAATACCTACATCCAGATTAACCCCTAGTGACAAAATTCCAAAATTAACTTTTTGAATTTTAATGATCTATTTTTAAATCAAGGCTATGATGCCACCATCTGTTGAGTTAATAATTAATTTTTAAATTTGAACTAAGGTGGCACCATCTGGTAATTAATAATTAGAGTATAGTCTTTTAAATTAATTAATTTAAAAAATTATAGTCTAATTATTAATTACTAGATGGTGCCACCATAGCCTTGATTTAAAAATAGATCGTTAAAATTCAAAAACTTAATTTTGGAATTTTGACACTAGGGGTTAATCTGGCTGTAGTTATTTGGTTTAATTTGATATTAGTCTCTTAGGTTATATTAGAATGTAATATTCCATTAATTATAAATAAATATAATTCATATAAATTTAGAAGCATACTTACTGCATCTTGTTCTTCTTGAAATTTCTTCAATTCATCCTCTGTTAAGCCTGGTGGAGGTTTTAAACAGAAGTCTGAAAGATCCGAATCTTTATCTTCTTTCATAATTAAATTCATAGGTGGAGTAATTTCTGTTTTAGCAAGATTTTTACTAATATTTTCAACTTCATTTCTTACAGAACATTCTATTGAGAAAACAAAGTAAAATAAATACATGCACATAAACATGTACACAGGATGTATCTTATTATCTGTACCACCTTTTTCTCAGAAACTCAATGAGATTGGTAATCAAAATTTTTCTCCCTACTTCCTAAGTATATCCAGAGAATTAAATGGTCACAATAAAAATTTTGTGAGTCCACTAGAAGTAGGGACACAAGGGATCAACTTTGAAATCTCCAATGAAAACGCATGACAATTTGGGCATAATTGGATAGGACTGAAAAAGCAAACAACTTTTGTTTTGAAAGTTTTTTAATATCACCTACAGATTGTGAGATATCACACAAAAATAGATGCTATCACATGTACTGCTGACTGGGCTATTCAAGCAATAAGAAAAAAGAATCCAACAGAAGGCATCTGTGTACATTACAGAACACTATTGAAGCAAAAAACAGTATTATGCAGATTTAAGGCCAATTCGGGTAGTCAGTGGTAGTACTCAAACTGCAAGTGTGACAAGTCTTTCGCCATTACAGTTATGCATGGAGGCATACTCAAGAATGCTTTCCCTACCTATTTTAGCCCTTTATGAGTGCCACAGATGCACCACAGAATTAAATACAAACTATTATAAAATGTCCTTGAGATGTACATAAATGCCCTATGTCAGATTATTCTTATTGCTTGAATAATCCAATCAGCAGTACATGTGGCGGCATGTTTTTTTTTTTTGAGATATCTCGCAAACCGTAGGTGATATTAAAAAAACTTTCAAAACAAAAGTTGTTTGTTTTTCACAGTTCTCTCCAATTATGCCCAAATCAGAATACCTTTTTATTGAAGATTTCAAAGTTGACCCCTTGTGCCCCTATTTCTAGTGAGTCCACAAAACTTATGACCATTCAATTCTCCGGATATATTTTGGTAATCAAAATTTTTCTCCCTATTTTCTATCTTATCGCATTTCTGAGAAAAAAGCATGGTATGGGTGGTAAGATACACTCTGTATATGTAAAATTTCAAAATTTTTTGATAGAAAAATAAGAGATGAATTTTTATAAATTTATGAATATTAATTAAATTTAAATCACAAATGATTATTGGCACATGAATGTTGCAGTTTCATAATTGCCAACAATGAAAAGATTAAGGAGATCCCAAGTCAGTAGTGATATTTATGTAGATTAGATGTAATTATATTCTCAAAAGTAAGAACCATTTCATCATCTACTGTCATTTTGAAAAGTTTGAGATGAAGTTTAAGTACCTTTCACCCATCATTTCAGAATACAAAGAAAAGATAGTAGATTTTGATCAGAGCCAGATTTGCATTTTTGGAGGCCTTGGACAAACAAGGATGCCGTCTAGTCAGTCTATAGGTAAATCCAGCACTGGTTTTGATTCCTCAACTTGATATAATAAACTAACTAACAGTATAATGTAATTAAAACAATTATATCTTGGATAAGGATTTTTAAAATAAAGAATAAAAACTGTAAAAATATATAATTTGAAACTTAAATTTGTTACAAGAATTTTTAATAGTTAGGCTTAGCATATTATACTGATTATCTCTTAATAGATCAAAAATGTTTTATATAACAAAATATATAATTTTGCATTTTGAACTATAGTGTAACTTGAATATCCTATTTTTATATTTCTAATACTATTAATAGTTTTATAATTATACAGGTAGGCCTCGATTAGTGCGAGTTCAAATAATGCAATTTCGATTAGTGAGACTATAAAAACAAAAATGATACTGTTTTTCAGTTAGTGCGAGCAAATATTCGATTAATGAGAGTTGTAAGCATAGACCAGTCTTACTAACAAAGTTCCATCTCCTTCTATGATGTCAATATTAATAATTACCGTTAATTTTCGGTTAGTAAAACCGGACGAGGAGCAGTCCAAGACCAAGATCTACCGTTAATTTTCGGTTAGTAAAACCAGACGAGGAGCAGTCCAAGAATCCGTTAATTTTCGGTTAGTAAAACTGGACGAGGAGCAGTCCAAGAATGGTTAATTTTCGGTTAGTAAAACCGGACGAGGAGCAGTCCAAGAACAGTCGAGTCTTACTAACAAAGCTCCTTTTATGATGTCAATTAGCAAATTACCTTAAATTTTCGATTAGTAAAACCGGACGAGGAGCAGTCCAAGAACAGTCAATTTTCGGTTAGTAAAACCGAACGAGGAGCAGTCCAAGAACGGTCACAAGTTTTTGGTTAGTAAAACCGGACGAGGAGCAGTCCAAGAACAGTCACTTTGCTTTGAAGGGGTGAAACTTTCGGTTAATAAAACCGGACGAGGAGCAGTCCAAGAACGGTCACACTTCGGTTAGTAAAACCGGACGAGGAGCAGTCCAAGAACGGTCACACTATTGCTCCGCCTCCTTTTATGATGTCAATTAACAAATTACCCTTAATTTTCGATTTTATGATGTCAATTAACAAATTACTGTTAATTTTCGGTTAGTAAATATGATGTCAATTAACAAATTATCCGTTAATTTTCGGTTAGTAAAACTGGACGAGGAGCAGTCCAAGAATGGGTTAATTAGTAAAACTGGACGAGGAGCAGTCCAAGAACGGTCACACGATTTTGAAATTATGATGTCAATTAACAAATTACCGTTAATATTCGGTTAGTAAAACCGGTGATGTCAATTAACAAATTACCGTTAATTTTCGGTTTGTAAAACCGGACATTTATGATGTCAATTAACAAGTTACTGTTAATTTTTGTTTAGTAAAACTGGAGAGAGCAGTCCAAGAACAGTCACTTGGCTTTGAAGGGGTGAAACATCAGAGGCAGTCCAAGAACAGTCACTTGGCTTTGAAGGGGTGAAACATCAGTAAGATCTTTTTGCAGTTAACTGTTTAACATTACTGTACTATTATTTAGCTTTGCTACCGTATACATACAGTATAGTACAGAATTTTCTTTTTTCAAAAGTATCGAAATGGATAAAAGGAAGAACACTTTTGACGATAAAACAAGAAACAAAAAAAAGAAGAGGTTAGTGATTATGCTAGAGCAAAAAATGGATATGATTGAGATTTAGCTTTGCTACAGTATAGTACAGATTTTTCTTTTTTAAAAAGTACGGTATCGAAATGGATAAAAGGAAGAACACTTTTGACGATAAAACAGGAAAAGATATTGTATACATACAGTATAGTACAGAATTTTCTCTTTTAAAAAGTTTTCGAAATGGATAAAAGGAAGAACACTTCTGACGATAAAACAGGAAACGTATCGTATACATACAGTATAGTACAGAATTTTCTCTTTTAAAAAGTAACAATGATAAAAGGAAGAACACTTTTGATGATAAAACAGGAAACAAAAAAGAAGAGGTTAGTGATTACGCTAGAACATGGATAAAAGGAAGAACACTTTTGACGATAAAACAGGAAATAAAAAAAATAAGAGATAAAAGGAAGAACACTTTTGATGATAAAACAGGAAACGAAAAAAAGGATAAAAAGAACACTTTTGATGATAAAACAGGAAACGAAAAAAGAAGAGGTTAGTAATTACGCTACAGCAAAAAAATGGATGTGATTGAGCGATATAAAAGCAGTGCTCAACTTCCACTTTTGATTCACTATTTTGGTTTTGATTTGGTAGTTGGTTTGATGATGGTATGAGATGCAATTCCTGGTAAGTTATTAATTTAGATGATGAACAATGATTAAGAAATATTTACTTTCATATTTTACAACAGTTAGTGTTAAGTTAGTATTGTGGTTATTCATCGTGAGGTTAGTTAATGGACAGAATCTCACAAAGCAAGAACCAATTACCATATTTTACATATAGTTAAAATGGCCGGAATCTCACAAAGCAAGAACCAATTACCATATTTTACATATAGTTAATACTTCGAATAGTGCGAGAAATTCGTGGAACCAATTATTCGCACTAATCGAGGCCTACCTATATATTCATTACTTTAAAAAATAGATAAATAGCCATTAACAAGTTATTTGAATATGTATGCGAATAATATTTACATATTCTCAGATTTTACGAAAAATATATTAAAAGCCCTTATTAAAATTATTTGATGGCCATTTTGATAACATTATTGAATGCAAATATTTAATATCTACTTGTAAAGAAACTATCTACCAAGCACTATATTAAACAAGGAAAAACTAGCTTTTAATTTAAACAATTTTGCTATTATAATATCACAAGAAACATTTTCAATTTGACCTGGACACACTAGGCTGAAGTCTGATTACAGCAGTCATTACAACTTTGTTTATTTAGTATATGTATTGCAAAGCATAAAAGTCTTACCATTTTCCCTATTTATATTGGCAGGTGATTGATGACGAGCTTTTTCAACTTGTCTGAGCTCCCATTCTAGTCTTTTCCTTCCTAACCGATGCTTTTCTCGTTCTTGAAGTTGCCGTGCTAATCTCTAGAATTATTTATTAAGAATGGTATTATTATCTAAATTGTTTAAAATGTTTATAGTTCTAATTGATTATTATTAATAATTCATTAATTCTAAAATAATCTATTATTGGCATAATTTGCATCAAATGATAAAAAATAGACAATGTTTAAATTTTTCTGCCATTTACAAGGATTAATGGAATAAACCAAATTGAAAATTGATAATAGTGCAGTAGAATCATAATAATATGATTATGATCATATACTCTATTATATATAAATAATTCAACTGCACTATCATCAATTTTCATGAATTTATTTTTAAACATCTACAAATCAATAATAGTGTATGCAGAAATTTCAGCAAATGGTAGAAAACATTATAAAATTTATCTGGCAACTGAATCATCTTTGTAAACAAAATTAGTATCATTTACTTGTTTTCATTATTAGACTGACTAAAATTTATAATATTGCCATGAAAAATTTAAAAACGCAGCAGAAGTTGATATATTTGTTAGGATCATAAAAATTTGTATGGCAATAAAGCTGAAATAATTTTAAAACAAATTTGATAAATATAATTTTTTCTTAAATTTTTATTTATAGTTAAAATCCATTTAAAATGCTTTGACAGATATTTCTTTAGTATGCAGACAAATTTATAATCCCTAATTCATATTTAATTAATTTTATATAAAACAAGGCAATCATTAATGTAAAAAAATTATAGCAGAATAATAATAATAATAATAATATGAAGATGAATTGATTTTTTTTGCATAACTGAAAATTTTTGCAAATTAAAAAAAAATATAAATTACACAATTTGCTAACACTTTCATGATAATCAGCAGAATTCTGCTCAATTTAATTTTGTCAATAGTTTAGGACAGGGCTGTCCAATTATAATGAGCCCGAGGGCCGCAGCCGTGTTTAGTAGAAATATGGAGGGCCGCAGTTACAAAAAAGGGGCGGGGCTTTGGTCTTGATATGCTGTCTCAACAAACGGAACGCATAAATATAACGCTTTTTGGAAACCAATTTTATTTCCAGATTAACAAACCTTACTACAAAATTATATTTATCAGATTGCATCCAATAAACATATAAACAAAAATGGTATGTATGTATCTATTTAATGTGATAAATGATGGCGGGCAGCAGCATTTACAAGGGCTGGATATTTATATCCATTCCTGTTTAGTTATCTGCAGAATACGTAAAAGAAGAATCTCCAAGGCAGGTTCTGAATCGATTCTTAACAATTTTCATGTTAGAAAATGCACCTTCACACAAATAAGTACTATCAAACGTTGATAGTACTTATACTTTCCGACTAAAATCACAAAAGTCAGGAAAACATTCGTTAAACCAAGCAGTTAACATGTGATTTGTTATGAAAAAGTCATTTTCCCACCGCTACTAATATACTTAATTTTCATTTTCTATTTTACGTTTTCTCTAACTCATTTCAAAATGCAACGAGCTCATAGTAAAATAAAAATAAAATTAAATTACAGTAAACAGTAAAATAAAATTAAAACACAATCTCACAACAATGGTTACACAATCACTGAAATGTGTGTTAGAAACCAAAAATAACTAATATACAGTAACAATTTAAACTGAAATAGCTAAAACTAAAATTGACGTAATTGAAAGTCTTATAAAAATGTGATATGTCATTGATAGCTTGTTGATCATTAAATAATTACTAATAATTAAGAAAAATTAATTAATTGAGTTAATATAATTCAATTTTAGGTTTCTTTTGATTATTCTCTCAATAAAGTAATAAATAAAAGTGAAAAAATATTAAAAAGCAATATTCTATTACAAACTGTGAAAGCCTCGCGGGCCGCACAAAATGGCTTGGCGGGCCACATGCGGCCCGGGGGCCGCCTATTGGACAGCCCTGGTTTAGGAGAAGAATTCTGTTAATAATTTGATAGTTTACTTGGTATATTTTAACATATTCTCTCTGGTAAGAAACGTTATTGATTCTGAAACCTTTATTGCATAAAGTAATGCCATCTCTTATTAGGATCTTTTTAATATTTTCTGTAATTATTTAAATAAATATTATAAATTAAAGTTTTCAGATTTCTAAGTTATGATTTATTTATAAAAAAAAATTAAGTTAAATTAATCAATTTAAGGAATTCTGTAATTGTTTCTGTCAAGCACAATTTATCTAAATGCCTACATAGTTTTTATCTTTCAGACCTTCTTCAGATGATTTTCAATTACAGGTAACCCCAACATACAACAAGGTTCAAATTGAATTGCAAGATATAAGACACTGAGGTTGTAAGTCAAAAATAGCCTAAATTTATGGATTGTTCTTCATCAATTTTTATTATTATAGAATTTAAATTATTATTATTTTAATAAATTTAAACACAAAATTACAAGAACCAGATAATAAAAAGAATGATGTCCGTACATCAGACCATTTCATAGGGATTTATAGGAATGTGAACTACATTGACCAATCACAAATTATTGATTACATCACCATCATAAGTACAAATGTTCAAAAATATCATAAGCTGAGGATTATCTAATAGTTCTAACATTTTACTTTTATCAGATATTGATAATTTATAAAACATTTAGTATTCTTTTTTGTTTATTGCATTTTTAACAGCGTAAAATTAGTGATTTCACGCTGTTAAAAATTTTAAACTTGGTAGAATCCGAATGTAGCCTGAGGATGGTATAGATTACTGAAAATGTTAGCTACTTCATAATAAAATTAATCTCAACTGCAAAGAGTGCTATTTTTTAGTTACAGTTTTACAACTATAGGCAGTAAAGGAAACAATATGATGAATGGTCACATCAAATACAATGCAAAACTACACAATTATTTAAACATATTGCAGCAAGATGGTAGAATTTAAACCAAAAGCTCATTTTATAACTTTTTATTCAAATCTCTGAAATAAGCTACTTATTCAACCAATTATGGCATATATTATACAATACAGTTTATACACTAGTTTTGATACTTCTAAATATAGCATAAGAAGAGTTTCAAGTTACAAACTTTTTGAATTATGACCATCAACATTAAATATATAATGATTAAATTTTTGAAAATTAAAATATAGCATAAGAAGAGTTTCAAGTTACAAACTTTTTGAATTATGACCATCAACATTATAATTTTCAAAAATTTAATCATTATATATTTAAATACTTTAAGAAAGGATTAATTAGGGAGTTCTATATTATAAATAATATTTTGAATTGAAAATTTCTTTTGAAGAATAAAAAAATAAATTTATGTTTAAAACTTTTTAGATATCACATGTTTATAGCAATTATAAAGTTTTAATAAGTTTATAAATGTAATATGACATTCAAAAAATTTATTACTTACTTCATCTTCCTGTTCAACATGTTTTTGTTTTTCAATGTCTTCTTGAGCTAGCTGTTCTTGTAGCTGCTGAGCAACAAGTTCATCATCTCTTTCTCTAAAAATATATGTAAGTATTAATAAAGATAAATAACAAATAATTAATATATTAATATTCAAGAGAAAGCAATTATGATGATGAAGTGTAGAAAAACCCCAGGATAAGCCATTAATAAATCAAACTCCTAAAGGAAGGAGAGGTAGCAATATACAACAAATTCATCAGGATATTTTCAACTGCATGCAAATGGGATAGATATCAGACAGCTGGAAAAATGCAATAAGAGTGTTGGTACATAAAAAGAGAGATGAAGCACATCTGAAGAACTACAATGCCTATCATCTACTATCAACATGCATTCATAATCATTCTTACAAGAAGACTGGAGCAAGTACTGGATTTGAACTAATCAAGAGAACAAGCTAAATTTCAGAAAAACTATTAAACCATGATCATATATACATCAACCAACTGAAAGAAAAAATGTAAAGAATAATACACATCCCACTCTGTATAGTATTCATATAATATAAGAATGCATTTGACTTTGTATCTATAGGGACAATGCCAATGGTCAAATCCATGGCACTAAATAACTATGGATTAGACCATCAGTATATAGAACTACTGCATATCATCTACAAGGAAACAATAGCCATTATACAATTACACAAAGATAGTAGGAAGGTAAAAAGCAATGAGGAATTTGTCAAGGAGACAGCATCTCACAAAAATTGTTCATAGTCTGCCTAGAAAAAATATTCTGACAAATAAATGGATGGAACACAAAAGGAATAAATATTAATGGAGAGTAGTATCTCAGCCACTTGAGATTTGCAGATGACATAGTATTGTTTGCCCAAACACTTAATGAACTACAGAAAATGTTAAGTGACCTCAAGATAGAAAGTGAGAAAATAGGATTGCAAATGAACTAGAGAAAACAAATGGAATGTTCACAACACAAAAGTAAACCCACAATCAGCGACAACAGAAGGCCAAACAATTGAAAGGAGAAGAATACAAATACTTAGGACAAGTAATCACAACACAAGGAAACAGATGAGAGAAATTCAACATAGGATGGAATGCATGTGACTGATATATCACTTCTTAAGGAACAATAAGATGCAAATGTTCCTCAATAAAACTCTTCAACATATGCATGTGCTAATAGCATATGACTGAAATAGACTCTTACAAAAAATTTTTATTTTTTTATTTTATTATTATTATTTTATCAATTTATTTTAATTTATGTAATGTACTTAAATAAGATTCGCTTTATTTATTTTCATTATGTAATCTTAACATTCGTTCATAATTCTTTTTATTAATTTAAAAAATCTTTTTAAATAACATTCTACATATTGTATTCAAAACATTGTATTCTAATTGTTTTTGTGTAAAGCTGATGATGACTTCTTGAAGTTGAAAATACTTCTACAATAGAATTATCTTTTTCCACTTTGAATAAGGCTTATTTATAAATATACTATATAAGTGTAAGTTGTTATATAAGTGGAAGTTTATTTTTGTACCTTACAAAAAAATTGAACAGAAACTAACAACCCAAAGAAGCATGGAAAGATATATGTTAGGATTCACCAGGAGGGAAGGCAAAACTAACACAAGGATAAGAGAACATACCAGAGTAGAAGACAATGGCAGCAGTTAGAAGTAATTAGTAGTATTGGCAGGCCACATAGAATTTTATAACCAATGGACAAAGAAATTACAGAGTGGCAACCAATACAAGGGAGAAGACATCCTAATAGAGAGGATATAAGAAAAATACAGTCAATTCCGCTTAATTGGGACACGTTAGGACTAATCTATTTTGGCCCAATTAAGTGACTGCCCCAATTAAACAAACTAATAATAAATTCTAAAATAAAATATATGATGATGTAGGAAATAAATAAGTAGGTAAAAAATAATAATTAGGTACCTATTTTAATGTGTTATTAAAATAGGTACCCAATTATTAGCTTTCTAGTGATCACCTCTTACTTCACCTTCAATACTGGGCTGCTGATATTCACGCCTCACCCGTTAACTATAAAAACCATTGATCTAATGCTTCTTCGATTTCTGGATCCTTTCCATCATGCTTTTTTTTGGATGTTCCTGGAATTTCTTTCTGTAATGCCCACTCCTCATTCAGTTGAATTTCTTGTTGTAGGAGATGCACTATGGTAGATTTTGGTACACCAGTTATATCAGCAAGTCTATGATGGCTTGTATTAAATGGCTGGCTTTTAATTTTATCCAGCAAAGCAATTTAACTTGAAAGTGAAAAATCATTTATTGGTATTTTGGCAAAGATTTAAAAATTTTAAATAAAATTGATACTGTGAATATCGCTAGGTGCAGTATGTAGTAATGATAGACTCTTAAGGTGGATTCCCACTTGAACTGTGCCATCACAGGCTGACGAGTCACAAACATGAATATACGTAGTATTCGTTCCCCTTCAATGATTCAATTAAGAGTTTGTGGTAAACAACTGCTGACATCATGTAATAGTCAGTAAAAACAGGAATACATCAACCACCAATCACAGCTATTGTATTATTTGTTTAGTACTAAGCATTTCTCTGATTGGCTAAACTCTGCAGCTAGTCACTGTATAGAAGCATAGACATTGGGAGCTAGCAATGTCTGCATTTCTAAAAAGTGGCCGCAAGGTCAAGTTCTGTTGCTATGGAAACAAGCTCTTTTCTGCTTTTGCTGCAGACTTCATCCTAAGTGGGAACCCAGCTTTAAACAGATGCATGATGATAGATGACTGATTCGCATCATGCTAGTATTGCCAAATAATAATATATGTAGTGTTGATATATTTTCAAAAAAATCTCTAAAATATGTCAAAAATTGCTAAATTCCTTTTCTGCTACTATCCCAATTAAGCATTTAAATTATGTATTAGCGTATATATTCATATATAAGCTGAGGTTTTTTTTCCCAAAAAAAAAAAAAAAAAATTTCTGAAGTGGGGGGTCAGCTTATACACGGATCAAAAAAATGCTTCTTTTTTGGCTGGAGAAATTGAAGTAATAAGCAAAGCCATAACTTATTGAACATCTCCTGAAGACAGGAAGGAAATTTTGCAATAATTCATTTAATACGATACCAGGTAAAATTTTATCTTACCCCAATGCAATCGAGCGCATCAGGCTGCCAACTCCAACCTATGTTTATATATCATAATTAAATAAGCAACGCTACGCTGCCCAATACGACGCGATGCAAAAACTCAACAATCAATCAAGAATCTTACCTAGGATTCATATTTGAATGAAAAAAATGTACATATTTTTCATTATTGTTAATTAAGAATGTTTTAATTCATTTGCTAGTAAATCGATAAATACTTATTATATTTAACTCATCGATGATTTAATTAAAGTAGATTAAAAAGTAACTAAAATAATGTTTAAAATAATGAAAAACTAATAATTATTTAAAATCTGTACTGAAAAATAACTTCAGTCTATCAAAAAAGTTCATTGTAAGCAAAATCAAAACTCTGAAATTGCACGCTTAACGTCTAGAAATCACGTTGCACACATCATCCTAACAGTGTATGACATCATCATTTGGGTGATCCACTTATTTTAAAATACAATCAAAGATTTGATTGAATACGAACTCAACTCAACTATAGGGATAACGAAACTTCGAACGCTCTCTTGGGAGTCATGTGATGTAGACTATTCTAATGGAATTTTTACTGTGATAATATGAACTTTTTTTTCAGAAAAGAAAACAGTTATTCAATAACAACAATAAAAAGAAAATATTTTTATGTAAATTATAAAAATTTATTACTATTCGTTAACTTGATATTTTCTGAAGCTATGTCATCCTAATGATAATGTCATACACAGACATCAATCTTGCTTCAGAGTAAAATAAAATTTTACTTTACCTGTTATGATTGAGTGCGTCACGCCACCGAATCCAACCTGGATTTATATAGTGCATCATATAGGCTAGTGATCTCCAAACTTTTTTGACCACGTACCCTTATGATGAAAATAATCATAAATTGTACCCCCCTAAAATATATATATATTGTGTGTGTATGTCAAAAATGATTTTTTTTCAGGAAATGAATGGAAAAAATGCAGAAAATCAAGTTATTTTTTTATTTATTTTAAATGAAACTATATATATGCATGCAATTGATAAATTACAAGAGAAATTTTAAATTATAATTTAATAGGAAGAATGTGATTGAATTTGTTGACTAATTACGGAAAAAAATCTGGCTTGATTCTCTCTGTTAATGCAATTCAAAGATCTGATTCTAAATCTAATTTATTTCTGTATTTGGTTTTAATTATTGTCAGTGCAGAAAATGCTACTTCACGCAGGTATGTGGAACCAAATGGTAAGAGTGCATTCGACGCTGTGCATACTAAATCTGGATACTCGATTTTCAAACCCATCCACCAATTATGAAGAGCTTTTTGTTTAAATTCGTATTGTAACATTGTCCTTTCTCTTATGTCGATTAACTGTTCTTGAGCTGTAATCGGAAGATGATCTATTTTTACATCTTCAGCAAACGGATTCTTGACCCATTTAAACTCTGTCAGTATATTAGGAAGATCTGGAAATCGATTACAAAATTCTGCCTCCAAATTTTTTAAACGTGTAACTATATGTCCTTTAATTTGTTCTGCATTTATTTCATTTTCCGAAGCAAAATCACGTAATGATGGAAACATTTCTAAGGATCCTTTTTCTAAATTCTCCCTCCACATCATAATTTTCTTTCTAAATGCAGTTACTTTGCCATTGTTAAAATGTCATCATATTCGAGACTGCAATAACGAGATTTCATTTATTGTTACTCTCGGACAATGCTGTACGAAGTCGAAAAGGTGTAATTTTTACCATTAAATTATTTTATACGCAGTTCTATAGAATTGACATTTTATTATTTAAAATTAATATTCGTGTTATAAAAACAGTAACAAAATTTTAATTTCTCTTCACGTCCGAAAAAAAATATAATATATATATATATATATATGATTTTGTGCAGAATAACAGAATAGCGGATCTAACAACGGCAAAAAAAGCAAATAAATAAACCATAAAAGAAAAAAAAAATAATTATAAATACATCCGGAAAGTGGACGGTTCAGAGTTTAGTTGTGCTGCTCGAAGCAAACCTGTCCGGCAATCTACGGGTTTAATGACGTCACCGCTTTCCACCCCCTCTAGATTGGGGTCATCTACGGTGTAATGTATGATCTAATCGTCGTGTGTAATCAGGTTTTTACCCACTGGTGCAGTACCAGTTATTCTTTTATCAAAACTCCATTTTCTAAAACGAAAAGAAAAAGATAAAACTTTCTTCAAAAAATAAGAACAGAAAAAATTTGTAATTTAAATTTAATTTATAACTTGATTTTTGATATTACAGAGAAGTAATTTCGTAAAAAAAAATAAAAAAACAATTTATAAAGAACGTGATATTCGAGACTGCAATAACGAGATTTCATTTATTGTTACTCTCGGACAATGCTGTACGAAGTCGAAAAGGTGTAATTTTTACCATTAAATTATTTTATACGCAGTTCTATAGAATTGACATTTTATTATTTAAAATTAATATTCGTGTTATAAAAACAGTAACAAAATTTTAATTTCTCTTCACGTCCGTAACGAAAATGATATCGTAACTATTCTTATAATGTTTAATCACATAATGCGTTTATGCGTTTAATAATTTATTATTAATTAATTATCAATAAACGGTAATATTTTAAAAAGATATAATTCAGATATTTCAACATATTCCAATTACTGGTATAAAAATCTGAAATTTGAAATATAACAAAACAATGTTGCTTAGCAACCCGAGAAATCAAATAATCGACAATTTTCAAGTGGTGGCTCCCTCTGCATTCAAAACTTGGATTGCATCATTAAGATAAAAATTTTTTTTCTTATTAATTAATAATGACGATAAAAACGTATGCTTTTTATTTTAAATATTAATCTCATTTTTATAAGGATTGATGACGTTATTTCAAATCGACGATCGGGTTATTGAATTAAATAATATCGATACGCGTCATGCTATCGACAAACAAATTACTAATCGATAAAAACCGATAAGTAAAGCCATTACACGTTTAATTTATGTATGAAAAATAGCTAACCAGTTGATATATATATATTTTTTTCTATAAATATTTTATTAAAAATAAAATCGGAATCGTTGAAATCTTAATGAATTCTATTTAATAAATCTGCATATTAAATAATTTCATCGAATTGTTTTAAACTACCGAACGTCTAAAAATGTCAAAAAACTTTAGACAGTTTTGTTTAATCAGTTTAATAGATTTTTCCAAGAGAAAGAAATTCTATTAACTTCACTTTTGAATAATTAATCTCAGTCATCATCTCATTCTTAGAAGGCTTTTAATGGGATAAATTACCGAAATCATTCTATTAATGCTTAATTAATAGCAGAAACGTATATTAAATCAACATATTTTCCGACTTATCTTATGTTTATTAAACGTGTTTTGTTATTGTTAAGGGCAACAAAATATTTTAATCGTTAATATTGGCTTTACCTGTACAAAATGTCTAACAAAAATATGCCTACCTGTGTATTGAATAATCATATTCATAGAATTTATTGGATAATCTGTATGCGTACAAACTACAATATTCATCCAAGTCTAAAGGGAACATTCGAATATAATTTTCATTATATATATATATATAACAAAATATCTGTTTTGTTTCTGGTGTAACGTAGGCCACCCATGTTTCATCGCCTGTGACAATTTGGCTTAAATAATCGTCACCTTCAGCATCATAACATTCAAGAAAAGTCAAGGCACTGCCTAAATGTTTGTTTTTGGGTGCTTCAGTCAACATTTTTGGTACCCAACATGAGCACAATTTTCGATAGCTTAAGCGTTCTGTAACAATTTCATAGATAACACTTCTTGAAACTTGAGGGAACTCCTCTGATAACGAAGAAATCGTGAAGCATCTGTTCTCTGTCACTTTTTCGTCGACTTTCTGCACCAAATCGTCAATGATCACTGAGGGTCATCCACTCCATTCCTCGTCATGAACATTCTTTTGGCCATCTTTGAAAACTCTTACCCATTTGCGTACCATTCCATCACTCATAATTTTTTGTCCGTACACTTCACAAATCTGATGGTGAATTTCAACTGCTTTCACGCCTTTAGCATTAAGAAAATGAATAACAGCGCGTATTTCAGTCGGCGGAGGCATTTAAATACGCAAAAGCAAATAAGTAAATGATCGATTGTTGCCACAATGGCGTCTGTGGCTTGCCAACAGATGTAGGTACACAGTGCACATGAGCGGGACACCGACTGCAGCACTGCAGCGGTGGAATTTCAAAACGGTATTTACTTAAAAACATCCTCAATGGCGTCTGTGGCTTGCCAACAGATGTAGGTACACAGTGCACATGAGCGGGACACTGACTGCAGCACTGCAGCGGTGGAATTTCAAAATGGTACTTACTTAAAAACACCGGAATTTCAAAACGGTATTTACTTAAAAACATGCCTCGTATATTTAAAGTTTTAATAAAATATTTATTTTGGCAAATGGCATTAATATATCGGTAACTAAAAATCAAAGATCACGTAATTTATCAATTTCAAATTTTTATCGAATTTTAAGCATTAAAGTCAGGGGTAGGCTTATACATGGGTTATGCATTTTTACTGATTTTCAAACTGTGAAGTCGAGAGGGTCGGCTTATATTCGAGTATATACAGCAGTTTATTAGTTTGGTTTCCATTCTTTGAGATTTGGCCCAAAAAAGAGCTGTCCCAATTAACCGGTGGCCCAATTAAGTGGAATCAACTGTAATTGGTTCCTAGTGGATGCAGATTGCACAAGATAGGTACATATGGAAATAAAAACGAGGAGGAATATATATCCAACAATGAATGAAACAAAAATACTGATGATGATTATTAATATTAAATTTTTTTTTAAATGTTTGAAAATTGTGAATAGTTATTTTATCTTTAATACTTACTTAGTTCACGTAAGAGGAAAAGTTTTTAATTAATTAAATTAAAAACTTTTCCTGTTACGTGAACTAAGTAAGTATTAAAGATTATTGATAAAAACAGGAAGCATTAAAAAGCTATATTTATTTTATGCTTACTGCTGCTCTAATAACATTTGTTCATATTTCTGTTGAAGGACAGCTTCTTCTTCTTCAATCTGTTGAACTGATTTTGCTTCTTGCAAATCTGTACGCACCAAACGGTTCCTATGTCTATTGTAGTTATAATGTTGTTCAACTAATTTAAAAAGATAAAATTTTTATAATTTGAATATATATTTATAAAATTTATAAATAATCATGAAAGCAAGAAAGCAATAAAAATTATGTGAAAAGCTGAACAAATTTCTTAATACTGAATTCTGAAAATTATTATTAATACTGATAAAATAGATAAAAAAAGTAATTTTATTATATTTTTTTCATCATCATGCAAATATTAGGTTAGAAACTAACAAGGAGAGGACACAGCTGACTACCCACCAATTTTGATGGCTGAACTGATGTAATCTAGAACAAAAAATATCGAATACGGGTCCGAGCCTTTGTGCCAATACGCCTTATAAATAAAATTATTAGCGTTTAAAATTTATGTTTTGGCAATCTTAAGAAATAAGAAAGAGAAAGAGTGTGCTTTTAACGTTTTAATTAATTAATTAATATATATATATAAAAATGATTAGCTTTATTTAATTGTTAATTTTTCCACTGAAATTTTTTTTAGATTTTGTTGTTTTCTTACTTAAAGACAGCATCAGAAGTCAGTATTGAGTCTATGGGATCCTATAGTAACCTAATCTTATTACTATAGCATGGGTTCTTAACTGGGGATATCCATACCTCTTGGGGTATATTTATTTTATTTAATATATTAATTTATATTTGGGTAGTACATGAATATTGAAATTTAATACGTGTATATTTACTGAACAAGAGGGTATGGGACCATATTGGACAATCCATTGGGGGTCTGGAGTAATCAAAAGATTAAGAACCCCTGTGCTATAGGAATACTATATTCTCCCATAGACTCAATACTGACTTCCGATGCTGTCGTCAGGTAGAAGATTCTAACTATATTTGAACGACACTGACTTCCAGTGACTTTTAAAGTGTTATACAATCAATATTTACTTCACCTGAATTTAATTACTTTTTACATTCATTTAATTAAAAATATCGTACGTAGATCTATGTTTAAATTCAAAGTCCAAATCCAGATTAATTGAAATTAAAATAGTTTTATTTTTCGTCCTTTGTTAGTTTTATTTATAAAGCAATTCTAAGAATATTTCGCAAAAACTTTTCTGGGGGTTTTTTTTCCTATTGTTCAATACGTGGATCCAGCTGAAATTGCTGAAGCATTGTTGAATTATGTTGTTCATTTTCTATTATAATATTTTTTTTATTAAACTATTATTATGTAATTTGTTAATGCTGTCATTAATTTTATAAAGCATAGTTTCATAAAATTAATAAAAACAAGTCTAAGTTACTATCCAAATACAATTAAAGACTAGACTACTATTTGTCTTCAAATAAATTCGTGCCAAAAAAAAAATTTAGTTTTATCAAGTTTATAGTTATCAGTTATACACTTATCTAGGTTTCAGTAAACGTAAAATGCATTTTAAATTGTTATATTTACTACTGCATTCTTCGTTTCTTGGCATTTTGCCTTTGGGATAAATATTTCACAGCCTCTCTAATTTATGGAGCCATCTTTATAATTGGCGTATGAGGTCCCCAACAGTACAATTTTTTTTTTTTTTTTTTAAATGTGTTCAACTATGTTTTTTCCTGTTTTAATTATTTGATATACGGCATTACAATCGGAATAAGTCAATGAAATTTTCCTCCAAAAATATATTTATTATCGTCACTTATAAATATGCAGGTCACATTGATATTATCTGAAGTTTAAAAGAATAATTTGTCTTCTTTTTATAGAACCGAAACAATGACTAAAATTATTATTATTTTTTGTTAATGAATCGTTTATAAATTCAAAGCATAGTTAAATAGTAAAAGAATAATTTGTCTTCTTTTTATAGAACCGAAACAATGACTAAAATTATTATTATTATTTTTTTTTTTGTTAATGAATCGTTTATAAATTCAAAGCATAGTTAAATATGGTTTGTTTAAATAGTTATAAGTAGGTCAGAGTGGACTTAGTGTGTCTATTAGTAAAATTTGCATAAAGGATATACAAGTCTATATATATATAATCTTTAAGATTTTTTTATTGTTCTATAATTGGAGTATGATATAGATCTAAAATGCAATTTAAAAATTTAGCAATATTTCCAGCATTAAATCTTGCAAATTAGCTAAGAAGGCAGAAACCAGATGGAAAAAAAAAAAGCATTTATTTTAATCACTTTTGCGTAACTGCAGCAGGAACCACATACCGTAAAAGTATTATTAATTTGGTAAAAATATTTCTCCCTATGCCATGTCGAATGCAATTTTTCTCTTAGTGTACATCCAGCTGTTTGAAAAGTAATGGTTTAATAGTTGAATCAACCGTTCAACTCTCTACCTTTTTTTTTTCTTTTTTTTAAGCATAATCTAATGAAAAACTTAATAAAATTTTTCACTCTTTTGGAATGATTAAGTAAAAATTTACAACTTAAACATTATTAAAAAAAAATTCTATTTAATAAATTCGATTGTGTGCACGCCACTGTATTAACTGCTATCGATCTAAAGACAATTTTATCATTTATATGCATTTTGAATACGAATTAGAATAAACTGGATAGATGTAAACGAGGTTAACAACTAAAAGAAGACAGAAACATCTAAATATTATCACCACACGTAAGTTTTAAACGAAAGAAATAATGTCAAGTGTAGGTTGAAGATAGAAGAAACCAACCATACATATTAATGGTCACCTTAATTTTAAACGCAACATTAAATGAAAAATATTATTAAACTAAAGTTCATAGATTGTTTTTATGTGAAATAGGAACATATCCTATCACACCCACGAAAGAAAGAGGCAAAATATTTCGTTTACGCTTAGAATTTTAAAGACTTAAAGTACGTTGAACTTGGCATTTATCTTATTTAATATTTTATACCAAAAGGAAGAAATCATGTAAAATAAAAGATAAGATAGATTTATAGAGGCCTACAAGGTGTGGTTAAATAACAGATAAATTCTAATTTGTAGACATAAATTAAGATCAGTGTCAATTTATTAAATGCTACTTTAATAAATTAAAAGGTTTGCTGCCTTTCCTTCAAATATATACAGTACTATTTATAACCGGTAAGCGAAAAATGTAGTCACGATTTGATGTTTTAAAAGATATAAATCATTAAGAGATGCAATAAAAAAATGAAAAAAATAAAAAATAAATACATTTTTAAGAACAGGAAAAGATTAGATTTCAGAAAATTGTAGACAATACTACGAATCATAATGGCAATCTATTAAAATTACGGTTTGTCGGAATTTGACCTTTACAGAATTGGAAAAAAAAAAAAAACACAGAAATAAAGAATAGATCCATTTTTTTTTCTTTGACCTTTAACCTTTGCGAGTTATAAGAGTAGTAAGTTTTAGTAGATTGTATAGAAAAGATAATCATTCGGAAGATTAACGAGAAAAGGAAATACGCTCTACTGCCATATTCTAAACGTTAATGAAATGGCACGTTTAAATCTGTTTATACGAATTAGGGTCTTTTTCATAAAATATATTTTTTAAGAAAAATTATTTCTGGCACGACTCGAAATTTATGGGCTTAGATTTCAAGTACAGTTTATTCTTTTGTCCCAATTAATCGTCGAAGCAAAGTTTATAATAAGATTTAAAACGAGTGTCGTGTGTCGTATAACGTTGTTTTCGGGTGCAATACATCTTGACACGAGTTAGAGAGAAACATATATGGCTATTTTATAGGAATTTTTATATATTTTAATATTAAGGTTAACGATTTTTATGACGAGTTATTTATGGAACCGTTTATTAATAAATAACACAGTTTCTTTACCGTCTTTCTAATGAATAGCAATGAGATGTTACTACAAGTAACCTATAAATTTTGCACTCTTCTACCAACCTGGAATTTTTGATTAATAACATAAGTATTCAGTGAAAAATGATTGTGAAATTGTGTATGATCGAATCTTACTACACATCATCGCAGATCACCATCCATACTTTCGATTATTGTAGAACTTTCTAACATTAATCTTTATTTTTCGCAGCAGTTGATCAATACCATTGAAGATGTATATTGAATATATTATAAGGTACAAGATTAATATTTTGCCCAGTAAACAAGGAAATAATATACGAGGAAAAGTGAATGTTAGATTATTTTTAAAAATAGTTATGCTCTGATGAATATACTGACCAGTTCTCCAGATTCAAGTGTCGCTTTAAATCTTTAAGTTTTTAGGTTATTAACCTCTACTTTTTTTTTCGGTTTTAGATATCAGAAAACTCGAATATTCTATAATTATATCAAAAGAAAAGATTAATTTTTACATTCGAAAAATCTAAAAATGTATCCTTTGTTTTATTATTGAAAGAATTAAAAAAAAAAACGGAGATATTTTTAGCGATTTCTCGTTTTTGGTGAATCTCCTTCGAAAATTTAAGTATGTCTATGCTTTAATTTGTTTGTCTGCCCGTTATCCGACCGCAAACTATGTGACCGATTTTATGATATTCGATATGGTAAATTTAAGCTAAATTTTATATAAAAATTTTGATTTGATATATTTCGAGATGATCTAAGAATTTTTTAACATCAATTTTTGCTGGTAACTTTTCAAAAATCCATAAAGAATAGAGAAAAAAAAAAATTATTGAAACTTTTTATTTAACTCATTTTATAGCATTGATTGTTAATGTTCGATTTTATATCGATTTTGTTTCGTGAAAAAAAAAAAAAATTAAAATTAAAAAAAAAAAAAAAAAAAGAAAAAAAAAAAAAAAAAAAAAAAAAAAAAAAAAAAAAAAAAAAAAAAAAAAAAAAAAAAGTAAAAATGTTCATATTTGGCAATACTCGTTTCTCTAAAATATAACGACACGAATGCGATAAGAAACTGCATTTTATGCTGTCCTATTTTATAACTCACTAAAATATACTAAGTAATGCTTTTCTTGAATACTAAATTTTCGGTACATTATACCGTTTTTAAAATAAATAACATGTAAAACGAGTAAAACTTGTAAGAAAATAAATAATTATAAGTATGTGGGAAGTAAGAAATCGAAAGGAACATCACATCACATTCCACATATAGCCTACTTTACTATTTGTAAATATTTAAGTGTAAACTAATTACTAACCATATTAAATCTGAATAAGCAATTAAGAGAACTAAAATTTCACATAATACTTGAATCGAAAGGAACATCACATCACATTCCACATATAGCCTACTTTACTATTTGTAAATATTGAAGTGTAAACTAATTACTAACCATATTAAATCTGAATAAACAATTAAGAGAACTAAAATTTCGCATAATACTTATTAATTATGCCATATTTAATCGCAATCGTGTTAAAATCATCAATTTGAATTTAAGAGCAGTTGAAGAGTTTACTTTCATAGTGAGGTAATATATTGATATATTAAATATTACACTTTACGAAGAATTAAAATTAATTATTTTAGTAATTCTATAATGTTTTAAATAAGAAAAACATTCGCGAAAAAAATAAAAAATAACTTACAGAAAATAAGAAAATCTAATTTCCTTACAGAGTTGTAGAAAATTTTTTCTATCGGATGCAGAAATGTTATGATCCTATAAATAAATATGCTACTAATCAATGCCAAAACATCCACTCCATTAAGATTAAGATTGGATGCAAATAAAAAATAACTTACAGAAAATAAGAAAATCTAATTTCCTTACAGAGTTGTAGAAAATATTTTCTATCGGATGCAGAAATGTTATGATCCTATAAATAAATATGCTTCTAATCAATGCCAAAACATTCACTCCATTAAGATTAAGATTGGATGTTAAATTAACATCCAATCTTAATTAACTTTTCCCAGGTTTTCCCTATATCTTTCCATCACTTTGGCAAATTTTGATGAAACTTGATATGCAACACTTCTATTACACGGTAGAAGCGCCATATATCGAGTTTCATCAATAGAGTAAGAGTGCCATGTATTAGGTTTCAACAGTATTTCCATGAGAAAGTTTCTATCACTTTAAATTAAAGTTATTTTACAAATTGCATTGTTTTAATGTCATCTGCTCGATGTATATAAACTGATTATGTTTAATGGATTCTTTTGTAATCGCTTTAAACTAATTCTGGCTAAAACTTTTTTGGCTCTTCAAAATTTAGACAGCTACATCATTCGATACACGATATACTAAATGTCGGTAAAGATTTCGAGTAAAGTAACAGGTCTGTACTCAGTTAAAGTGGTAATGCAGACTTGTTAATAGCGGTTGGTAATTTTCTACAGATCGTGACGTTTGTATACACGATATTGTTTTGGAACAAGGAAGAATTGACGTGTGATTTTTACGGAAGAACAGATTCGAATCGGATAGAATTCTTTGAGATGATAGCAGATGCAAGAAGACACTCAACGATTACTAAATCCATCAGAGCGGAAGGAAAGTTCGATGGCGTATCGCGGTCACATGGGGCGTAGTTTGACTATCTTTGTACGATCCTGGCCACCTTAAAGGAAGTAAATTCCCCATTTGTCATTAATTCATATATTTTATTCTATAGAAACTTACTTCCTACAAGGATCTCAAAAGAAAAATCCCCATGACCCTGACATTTTTTATTGTATCAGTCTACTTTTTTTTTTTTTTCGTTATATAAAAAACATTGAATAGAATTTTGTGTATATAAAAAAAAAAATTTTTTTAATTTTTTTTCTGTTAAATATACATAAAATTTCTTCTCTAAAGTTAGTTTTAAAAAATATTTAATGAGCATAACGCTAATGCAAAAATTATAAATCAAATTTGGGAGTGTAAAATTTATAAAAAGTGATCGTAACTTTTAAAAATGACAAGTAAATGTTAAAAATTACGCAATAATTTTGTGTTTGGTACCTTTTTAAATTTATATTTTTATAGAAACAGCCACAGTTTAACAGATTTTACGAGAGAGATAATGTTAATTAGCGAACAGACTTATTGCATTCCTTGTCACACATTTTCGTATAATAATATCAAAATAAATAAAAAAAAATCATATTTAAATCTGAAGTAATTCTATTTAAACTGTTCACATGTTTATAATTTTCAGATAATTTTTTTCTTATTCTTTTTTTAATTTCAATGTAAAAACAAAATGGCGCCACGCACAAGCAGGATATTCAAACCTAACACGTGTTAATTTTCTCGAATTAATTAAGCATATTGATTTGAAAAATTAAGAAAAAAATATTAAATATTTAGTAAGTAGGATAGATAAACACGATTAAAATGCGAACGACATGTTAAACTACTTATTTGATAGAGAAATATTTATAAATATGTATCAGATCTAAAACTATTACAGATTGCTGATTTTACAACATTTTATATTAGCAAAATAAGTAGAATAATTGATGTTATGATACGATTATGTAGAAATATTTATTTATTTTCGTATACATCACCACCTTCGAACTTACTAACGACCTACTTTTTTAACTTATTTTTTCAAACAGTTTTGACACGTGTAAATATATACAAAAACAGTATAAAACAAAAAAAAATAAATCTTCATTCTTTGTAATTTTTAACGTGGCTTCTAATAAGTAAAACAGTTCCACTCCACCTCCTCTCATTTCCACCGGAAAGAAGTCATGTGGACATGGTTGAGAGTCAACAACACTCCACAAAATTCGTTTAAAAAGAACAAAATCTAATCGAAACCGCAGCAGAAATGCAATCACTGATTCGGTTCTATCAAAAAAGTTCATTCGTAATGCATCATCTATAATTATTAAAAAAAAAAAAAAAATTCTTTTAACTTGCTGCTAAGCATACACTGTGTTCAGAAAGTAACTATAGGTGTATAGTTACTTTCTGAACACACTGTAAGTTCCCAATTAATAAATACTTTTCTTTACGATTTAAAAATAAGAATGGATTGTATATCACATAAAATGATGCAATATTTATTCTATATATAGATCTAAAAATGCGATTGTTCTATTCTTTCGTGAGTTGTTCATCCTTGTTAGAATTTTAGGCGGAAATGATGATTTTTTGATGACTAAAATTGACCGTTTCGAAGGATTTTCTACAAAAGTAAATACTCAGAAATCAATTTAGACAGAAGTCGATATCATATTCGAGCTATACGATATTATAATATAACCATTATTTTTTTTTTCCGTTAATGACATTATGGCCGGGTCAATATTTGGTTACCAGGTTATTCTATTGATTAACAGAAGTCCTTGAGGATTGGGGTCACGGTAAATATGTTTCTGGTCAATCGGGATTGTCCAGAAACACACACAAGGACATCTGCAACCATTATTCCACCTGTCGTTTCGACAATCAGCTTTAAGCAAACCGGAACATAACAACTCCTTAAAATAATTACAGTTTTAGTAATACTTTATAACCTATTAACTATTTTAAATAAGTACAAACAGGAAATAAACTGTTAAGAACTGTTTTTGAGATCTTCTATGAACTTTTTAAACGATTAATTACACTTTTTTTCTATTATTGTACTCCGATAGACGATAGCTGATGCAGACCGGGCACACCCATATTAAACGATATTTGATCAAGAAACTGAAACAAATAAATTAAAAGTTTCACCACTAAAAATTTTTCCAGTCTAAATAGCAAGGAAAATATTTATCTTTGATTTTTTCCGGTTGGTTTTCTTGAAATATAAATCAGAATCCGGTTTTTTTACATATTAATCTAACAGCGTGACTTGTTTTGAGTCCAATATTTCTGTCACTTTTACTTCTTATTTTATTTTTTATTTTTTTTTAGAGAATGAATAACAGGTGATGACTATTCCCGCGTGCCATATGTTGTTTATGTGACTGACGTATTCTATTAGCAATAGTAGCCTTGTTAACAAAATATTTCACGGAGTTGTAGAGTTATAAAAATTGAAATATATATATATTTTTTTAATATAATCTTCGTGAAAGTTCCTTTTTGAACATTTGTATTCGTTTTTTTTTTTTTATAGTTTTTAGAACAGGAAAAACATGCACTCAGACGAAAATTAGACACGTTAGAAGCAGAATATGACACAAGAGTAGCCGAACTCCAATCTGATATATCTCAACTTAGAAAAGAGCTATTGACTCAACAGTCTCTATTGCGTAGCAGCGAACAGGACAAAGGAAAAGTTTTACAAGAGTTAACAGAACAAAACCACAGGCTTACCGAACAATTAAAATCAGTAAGTTTTTTTCTTTTTAATTATTTGTGTATTCAATTTTGTAAAATATCAAAATATTAACCGTGCTAGGAACACTCATTCACCGCCCCCACCTTTTATTATATATATGAAAAAAGGGTGTGACTGAAGGTTGACATACTTTTTTATCTAGGCAAGTCGATCTGAAGAACAACTCCAAGCCCAGTTGAAGTCTTTGAGGGAACAATTTAACGTTAGAAGGTCGAATTTACACGATCACGTTTCACAGTTAGAAGGTCTCAGAGAAGAAGTGAGTCGAATTTAATTGAGAGGAAAAACAACTTTGTAAGATGTATGATTCATAGTAAACTAAATTTAATTTATAGATAAATTTATTAACTGAAAGAAAAGCCGATCTCGAAAGAAGAATTCATTTTGTATCGGAAGAACGTGAAAGTCTCAGTTTATCACTAGATGAATCGGGTGAAAGGATATTGATGCTAGAAAGGAGCAATAAAGAACAAGATCAACAAGTGAGATTAATTTAAAAAAAAAAAATTAAAATAAAATTTGAGGTGTGTTTGTATACTCACGTAAAATTTTATTGTTTAGTTAAAGAATCAACTACGCGAAATCGAAGAATTAAGGCAAGCTAATAATCAACTTCAAGACAAATTAGATAATGTTCTTAGAAGAAGTAACAGTCCCTCTTTCGGTCAGCATTCTTTGTATAACGAGATCGAAATGTCCTCTCAATCGTCAACTGACGACGAACTTCGTTCACTCAATGGCAGCCAAGTAATAAACATTTTTATAAATTTTCGAAAATATAAATATTATTTTTGATAAAAATCGATTAACAAAATTTAATGTTTTAGAGTGGCAGAAGCAGATCTCATCCAGGTTCTTCGATGGGATTTCACGGTGATGAAGACATAGAATGTGACGATTCTGAATTAATCCTCTCTGGTTTGGACGAAAGCGAACAAAATTGGAAGGTATTTATTTTTATAGGCATGAATATTTTCTGTTTTTTTTTTTTTTTTTGAGCAATATTAATGTTTGATTCTGTTTAGTTCCGTCAAGAATTAGCGGCGGTGTATCAGCAGTTATGGCAGATTTGTAAAGAACTCCGTCAGCGCAAAGATAGTTTATCTGCAGATAGCGGTATATCTGCATCACCAGAAGAAATTCAAGCTCATCAAATTCGTATCGGAATGCTAAGTGCCATTCTTAAAGATCTCAAAATACTTATTGAAGAAACATTATTAAATTCTAGTGATTCTGTAAGTTCATCTTTCTTGCAAATACAATTTTAATTAATCAGAAACCACAGTTCATCCGTATCTTATGGTTTGGGTGTTTTTTTTTTTTTTGCAGAATTGTTTAACTTGCCAATCTTTAGAAGATGAGAGGAATACAATAACCTCATTAAAGAAAGAACTGCAAGAAAAATCAGAAGAATTAAAAAGAAAAACAGAAGAATTGTCTGAATTAACTACTAAAGTAATGAACTAAATTAATAAAATCCAATTAAAGTACACTTTTTATTTTAGCCATTTAATTAAAATTAATTTTACTTAATGATAAATTAATTGATTGTAACCTTTAACGTTAACAATTTATACAAAAAAAAATAAACTTACAAGTTAGTAAAAATTCATAATAAATTTTACTTAATGATAAATTAATTGATTGTAACCTTTAACGTTAACAATTTATACAAAAAATAAAAAAATAAACTTAGTAAAAATTCATAATATAAAAAGTCTATCATGAAAGGAATTATTTTTGATTCTTTTTCAATATTAAAACTGTACCTTATAATTATGATAATTAGAAGAGAAGATTGAAGTCTATTGTTTTGTTATCTTATTTAGTTGTCTGTACAAGAAACAGAATTGGCTGCAATTCGTGAAGAGAGAGATCAACTTCGCCATGATGTTGACAATAGCACAATGGCTAAGGACGACATCATTAAAAAAGCATGGGAAATGAGAGATCAAGCGGTTGCCAGGTATGATGAGACTTAAAAATCATTCTTAATATATCACATTAATGTTCGAATTATAATGTTTAAATAAAATTATTTTCTAGAAAAAATGCCGTGGAAATTGAACTAGCCAAGGCAAGGATCGACTTGATGCACATAAATAGTCAACTAATGGAAGCCATTCAACAGAAAGTCGAATTGTCACAACAATTAGAACAGTGGCAGGTTAGTATTAATGTTTTCTTAGTTTTCTTCTTACTGTTAACCTAAAATAAGGGCCGGTTCCCACTTACGGAAAATAATTGCGTACACAAAATATATTTTCTTTTTTCGGATGGTTTCCGTTCGTAAAATTCAGTGAGTTCACATCTAATCTGGAAAAGAATTTCAAAAGCACCAGCTATTGACACTCGTCTTCTGACGTCACACATTCAAAATTATTTCTTGATTCTTAATCCTCTTGTTTTACATGCTTAAATTTCTATCCATTCGATGATTGTGTGCGTCACATATGACGTCGCTCTCTCAAAGATACGCTATTGGTTTAAAATATTCTTTTTCCGTATCACATTACGGAAAAGTTAAAAGTTGCTCAACTCCACATTCCGGATATTTTCTGCACTACTTAATAATCCGGAAACAGAAAATTTTCGAATTATTTTTGCGTAGTAAGTGGGAACAGGCCCTAAATCTTATAAAGTTAAAAGTCTTATATTTAAGTTAAATATTTTATTTATTATATTTTTGTGAAAAGTCTAATCAGCAAAATTTTATTTCTAAACAAAAAATAATAATAATAGGTTGACATGCAAATTTTGTTGGACGAACAAGTATTAAAACAACTCCAAACTCAAGAAGAGAAAGAAAAGAGCAAAAGAAAAGTTGCACATAAAAGAACAAACTCTAAAAGCAAACTTTTTGGTTTCTGGAGATGAAGAAAAATAATAATAAAAAATATAGAAATTATTTATGGATTTTATCTGTCTTGTACAAAGTGAGTCAGTTGTTTAATTTATCATCTGTATATATATGTTATATTTGTATACATCCCAACGGATTGTTGCCATGTTAAAAGGCAGGATATGCATTATGGGGGACCAATGCTTATTCATATATTTAAAGTACGAATGTTCACAATAAACCTGCTGCATTTAAAAAAAAATAGAGATGAAAACTAGACTGTTATTTGTGTCAACTTGGGACCAAATCTGATAAAAAAAATAAGGACAAAGATGACACCAAAGATCTGAAAAGTAAACATCAAAAAACCTGTGATAAATTATGTAAATGATTGATGGAATGTAAAATTTATCTGTTTAGAATATTAAATAAAAAGTAATAATTCTGCTATTATACTGCATACTTTGTAAATTATGATAATTTAGAGTTCATATTTAAAGTGTTTTTAAGCATTCAATATCGCTTTTTTTATTTTATTTTTCTCCTTAAAAAGACAGATATTAAAGAACAGTTTTTTTTTTTATATTATTTATTATGACTTGTAGAAAAAAAAGGCAATGATGAAAACCGAATATGACAAACTACTTGTGACATTTAGTAGTAAATAAAAATCTTAACAATAAAAATTGGTTTTTGAGAATTTATTTTTTCGTAAAAAATTATTATTAATCTGTTTAATTAATTTAATCAATAATATTCAAAATTCGTTAAAAAAAATACTAAAGTTTTTCTTCAATTATGGTTAATAAATATGTTAAATAATGCGATTATATTCATCAGATTGATTTATTTAACTTTTCAAAAAAAGTTGTTTACATTATTGAATATAAAATTACAAAATAATAAAAATTGTTTGATCTTACGAGGCATAAGTTAAAAAAAAATTTCATTTTTTGTATCAATGAACTAGATATTAATGATAGCAGGTATTACCTGTTGATTAAAAATTCGTGATCATAGTTATATAGTTTAAATATAACGATTCTAAAATTATGTTGGCACAATATTTCATTGAGTATCACATAGTCAGTTACAAATTTTTATAAAACTATATACAGTACAATTATTTGTTTTACTCAATGAATAATTCTAATTTTCATTATTTTAACGTAAGAATTTTATGAGTAATGTTGTTCTAATACAGAGCTTCTCAAACTTTTCCACTTGGCGACTCCTTTTACCCCAAGAAAATATTTTCGCGATCATGGGTTTAGAAGTATATAAACTAAGAATACGAATTAAAACATGTGCTAAAATTTCTGTGACCCCATATGGGGTCGCGACCCACACTTTGAGATGCACTGTACTCTAATAGATCGTATAAGCAGTGGTTGGATTCAAATAATTTAACAACCGATTCACTGCCCTAATTACTGCTTTAAGTACAGGTATCCCTCCTATAGAACGTTCTCCTACAACACAGTTTCGCTCCAACACGATTTGAAAATTGCGGAAACCATCATATAACACGGTATTTCTACAACACGGTTTTTACTTAACGAAAATTACATTTACTCTTCTACAACATAAAACATTTTCATTAATTTTTGTAACACACAAAATGCACATTTTTGATTTTGATTTGAAATTGAATTAATTTTGTGGTTGCAGTTATTTGTCTTCATTTGAGTATTTTGTGTTCCAAACGTAGTACATTTCTTGGATAAAAAGTAAGTTTTTATTTTTCAAAAGAAAAATGTGAAAGAGAAGAAAAACATTTTATTCATAAATTTATTTTTGGAGGGTATATGTTAAGGAACGATTGGTTTAATAGCGGATTGTAGCGGGTTAGTTTACAGTTTTGTGAAGAGAGCAGAAGATACACAAACTTTAAATGCAGAAAAAAAGTTCAGAAAGTGAAGTTGATATTGTTAAAAGAAAAAAGGTTCTCATCTTTAATGAACAGCAGTAAAGATTGATATAATTATTAAATGAACTTTTTTCTTTCCTTTTGTTTGATGTATATTTTTTTTAGGGTCTTATGTATATATATTTTTTTCTTTATGTTTCGTGTTATTAATATTCTTAATAAAAATTAAATTCCGTACGTGGAATTAAAGTTATTTATTTTTCATTGGGTTTGGAACGTATCTCTCGTTTTTGTATTGGCTCTGGGTCTCATATAGCACGGTTTCACACAACACGCAGATTTTCAGGAATCTGTCTACCGTGCTATACGAGGGATACCTGTATGAAAAAAATAATATACCGAAAAGTAGTTTATTATTTCATACATGTTAGTGTAGTATTTCATCAAAGGTATGACAAGTTTTATTAAATGAATAAATAAATATTACAAGCATAGTTCGTCAATTTTTTCATCTATGGATGGAATGAACATCACTACGGATGCTTATAATACGCTATTGCACTGATGAACGTTAAAAAAGGAATATAAAATTTGTAATCTCCGCATTGGGCGGCTGCCCAGCTCAGCAAAAATTTGATATACGTTCTGCCGAACCGGCTATATTCCACCACTGCGTATAAGCAATTATTTCATTATCAATTTTATTATTACTATTTATTAAAATGTTATACCAATTTCTATCACCAGAGGGAACTAATTCTGTTAAAGTTATTACATCGATGGTTAAAGAAATATAGGTCGTGTTCACGTGATCGTGTACTTCGTAGCCGGTTTGTTGATTTCACCGGAAGTTCTGCCATATTTAGACTTTGTTTGAAGTATTTGGACCTCTTCTCCATGTGATCTATGGAGATAGCTTCGTCAGAGACGATATTTATGCATTATATCTATATAATCTACTGGTCTAAAAATGGAGACAGCAGCAATTTGCGATTACACGATTTGTTTTAGTTTATGAAAATATTTAAACTTAATAAATACAATATAATAATTCATTACTTCGTAGCCGGTTTGTTGATTTCACCGGAAGTTCTGCCATATTTAGACTTTGTTTGAAATATTTGGACCTCTTCTCCATGTGATCCATGGAGATAGCTTCGTCAGAGACGACATTTATGTATTATATCTATATAATCTACTGGTCTAAAAATGGAGACAGCAGCAATTTGCGATTACACGATTTGTTTTAGTTTATGAAAATATTTAAACTTAAATGAATTATTATATTGTATTTATTATTTTTTACACTTGTTACAGTATTAAAATTTTTATTTGATATAATATATGTATTAAATTTTATATTAATTATATTATTTTTTTGTGAAATCTAAAAAAATTAAAGTATAGAAACTTGAAAGAATACATCATTGATATAATTACAGAGCATGGGAAAAATATATATATGTATGTATATAATTTATTTAATGTATTTAAATAGCTTCAGGAATAATTCATAATGTTTACTGAAAGTGTAATTCTTAGTTCATTCTGATATTTTTCAGTATCCTCATTATAGTTTTAATCATCATTATTCTTTTATGATAAAAATTATGATTATGATTTGTTTTAAAAAATAAATTTAAAACTCACTATAATGTCGAAAATAAATTTTACGTGTTTCATTTACATAATCGTACTGTATAAAGCTCAATCTTATTTATTAGTTAATATTTTCAAGTTAGTTTTGTAAGCAACACTAAGAAATTACTGTATATGTAAATATTTATCAGTAAAATTTGTTTTCAGCTTTTCAAAACATTAAAATTTGTAAAAATATTTATAATTATTATAATAAGAAATCACTTAATTCTATGAAATTATTTTTAATTAATGGAATATTATTTTTTATGTCACTGGTGGACATGAATATGGACGATATTAAGAGGCTGAAAAACTGATTTTTAATATACATATAGAATTATTACTACTGCTTTAAAAAAATTATTTTGCAATGCTGTGATGACCTTTCAGATAGAAGAGTGTCTACTGATCTGTCACATTAAGTATTGATTAAATGCTAACCGAGTGCGTATAAAATAGCATTAATAATTCAATCAATGATTTGAGATCAATTCGCATTTTTGTTATTTTTCAGAAATTTGGATTTAGCTCCATTGATCTTATTTTTCTATCGTTCAATTGATTTTGCGGTTTTTAAATTAATCCGTCATTTCGGCTAAATAAGAAAATATTAACTTAAATTGTCGATACTCATGATTATACGAGAAACGATATTAATCTTCTTTTTTTTTTTCTTGTGGTCATGAATTATGAATTTTAAGAGATTCAAAATCGGAAGATATTTCTGGCATCATGTCCTTTGCTTGATTGACTTAAAATTATCATTTTACTATATACAATATACTACACAGAAAGTTTCCAAACAGCAGAGCAAAATCTTTTCAATAACCAAGTTAGACTTTCATAACTTTTTCCTAAGGGCTTATGTGACAGGCTAGATTACAAATATCCGAATGTTTTGTGTACTGATAGGGGACCTCGAAACAAGTCGAAAACGTCTAGTGAACATATAATCTAAATGGCACCGTTTTCGAGTTATAACCCTTTAAAGCTAGCCAATCATCATCTAGTTTATACAAAGCGTCACGATGCGTCGCGTTGCCATTAAGAATCGCATTGAGTCGCTCGCCTTTTTTACTAACCCGATAATCAGTAGGAGAGCGACGCAATGCGACGCGTCTTGGCAACGCAACGCGGCGTCGTGACGCTTTGTGTACTCGAAGGTGATTGGCTAGCTTTAAAGGGTTATATCTCGAAAACGGTGCCATTTAGACCATTGGTTCATTAGACATTTTCGACTTGTTTCGAGGTCCCCTAACAGTACACAAAATTTTACGACGATTGACTTAACATGTAACACTTAACACAGACTTTACATGTATAGACGTAATTGACTTAACAGCATAGCGATTTATCTGGTGATCTAATTCACAAGATCACTAGATACAATTATAAAATGTGTCTGGTTGATCTTGTGAATTAGATCATTTAAAAAAATAACAAAAAGTTTTATTAAAATTATAAATGAAGATTTTTTTTTTAAATAAACTAATTTATTAGAAATTTGAGAATAAAACATTATTTCTTTAAATAAAATGCTATTATCATTTAAAAATTAGAAGTGGATTAATCCAAAATAAAAAAATTGAAAATAAAGATCATTTATTTGCTTAATTTAAAGAAATGGAAATATCAATGAAGGAGAAACATTGATAAACCTATAAAGGAAAGAAATAGAAAGTACAGTAACACCCCGTTTAACGCGGGGGATATGTTCCAAGGAAATAAAGCGTTAAATGAAACAGCGTTAAACGAGGTCATTTTTACACGTAAATAATGAGGATATGTGAAACAGGATAGTAAATAAAAAATATATGCATAATATTTTTTTTTTATTTCATTTTGTAACACGTATTATTACTATTGTATTACGTTAATTATAGATATTTTTTATTGCTTAATATCGGTTTGTATTCATGAAAAATTCTTAAAATTAGAAAATAAAAAGTTTTTTAAGAACAAAAAAAAATCAGTAATCAGATTGCAGTAAACTATAAAAAACGAAAAAATATTGATGAAAGAAAAGCGTTCTAACTTTAAGGAACCATAGTTTAAAGGTGGCAGGCATTCAGATTAAAACAACTAAAATGAGATAATTGTTATTTTTATTACTGTAAAATAACATTGATGACTGTATAATTATTATTTTTTTATTATTAAGTAACATTGATGACATTCAGCTTAAAACTAAAATGGGATAATTGTTATTTTTATTACTGTAAAATAAGTTGATGAAACTAAAATGAGATAATTGTTATTTTTATTACTGTAAAATAATATTGATGACCAAAATATGAACTTTGACCGCAGCAGACTTTCGTATGTACTGCACTGCACAGATATCAAACGCACTGTGAGACAGCAGAGGAGTATCAAATGTAACAAATTCCTGCGATTTCAGGTTTATGTAAGAATAACGATTTGAAAAACCATGCCAAAGTGAATCAATAAAAATATAGAATTAAAAAAACCGCGTTAAGCGGGGTCTTACTGTAATCGTTTTCCGTTATTAAGATTATTTCCAGCTATTACAGAAAAACAAATATTTATCTCTATTAAATAAAATCATGTCTATAGATTAAATTGCGACAAGTCCTCATTTATTTCAGGAAATCAGCTAATTTCCGAAATAATTTGGTGTTGGATTAATCATAAAAGATTATATCGATCTTCTTTAATATAATTTTCATAGCTAATCTGTTTTTGATTTATCTTAACAGAAATTTTATTTTTTTTTTTAGGAATAATAGCATTTCTCTTAAATGTATATCGGAGATATTGGATTTTTGTCAGTGATAACCAAACTAATTCATCTGCGTTTGATATTCAAATATCTGTTAAAAAAATTCTATTAGGATAACTTTGTTATTAGACATTCAAAGTGGTTTACTAACATAACAGATAGAAGAAAAAATGAATGGGAAACACCCCAGAGGAAGACCAAGAAACAGATTTATGGATGATATAACGAATGGAGAGAGTTATGGGATTCTTAAAAAAAATAAGCATATTCACGCAAGTTATTAAGAAATAACCCTGCTGTCCACCAACCTTCTGGTTGAGAAGCGAAAGGGATTTTTTATTTATTCTTTTCTTTATGCATAATTTTTATTTTCCTTCATAACAGAAAAAAACTTTCCTGAATCTAAAAATATAAATTAGAATATTCGTAAAATATTTGATATCTAAGTTTAGGTTAGTTAGATTAAGCCGCCATATCCTCATGGGATATTCTGTATCTGGCGGCTGCCACATATAGAGTCCATCATAGGATGACCAACACCCATGATGGGATCAACCGAATGGTTGAAGGATGGAGTTTAACGAGGAGGGCCCAGACTCCTCCTGAAAAAGTGGAGGTGTAGGACCTTGATCCTCCAGGGTGATAAGCCACAGCTTTACCACGCGGTTCCCCAGCCGACTTTTATATTTAAACCATTTGTCTAACACTTTCAGAGTGAATAAAAATTTACACAACTTAATTTTTCTTTCCATATTGATTATATTAAAGAAAACGATCTTCAGAATAGTATTGAATATATATATATTATAT
Source organism: Olivierus martensii (assembly GCA_000484575.1). Taxonomy (NCBI): domain Eukaryota; kingdom Metazoa; phylum Arthropoda; class Arachnida; order Scorpiones; family Buthidae; genus Olivierus; species Olivierus martensii. The sequence continues at coordinate 13,898 of AYEL01075304.1, read as the reverse complement.
TATATTATAATTTTCATTTATTAATCATTATTCATTTGTGAAAAATTAAAATAAAATTGTAAAAATAAATATTTTGGCATTTATTCCGAAGAAAAATTCATTTAATAAAGACAGTACTATAAAACTTACAGTATCATAACTTTCATCTTGATTTTATTCATGCCTCTCAGAAATTTTTTAAAAATTTGATTAATTTTAAAAGTTTAAATATTTCTTTCTATTATTAAAATTTTACTGTTGTTTATTAAAATGATAGAAATACGTTTTTGCATATCATAATTTGTCTTTGACAAAAACATTTAGCATATTCTGACGAATCTAGATTCTATAAGTTAACTGTTTTGTATTACTTTATTAGTTAAAATATATTCTTTGGTATTATTTTATTAACTAAAATATAAACTTACTTTATTATAGATATAACTACTCGTAGGTGTAAAATTATATCATAGCAACAGAGATATTGCGTTTAACAAGTTCAGGCTCTTAGCAATAGAATGAAAATATTGTTCTCAATTGAAAATTTAAATATTATTTTTGTAAAATATTTTAATTATAAGTAAAAATGATCTTTTCATTATCTGCCATCAAATTGTTCAGACAATTCGAAAGTATTATTTATTTTTAATTAATTAAAATCATATTTGAAAATCAACATAAAAGCTCTTCCCATTTTTTTTTTAAATCATAACAGAAAAAAACTTTCCTGAATCTAAAAATATAAATTAGAATATTCGTAAAATATTTGATATCTAAGTTTAGGTTAGTTAGATTAAGCCGCCATATCCTCATGGGATATTCTGTATCTGGCGGCTGCCACATATAGAGCCCATCATAGGATGACCAACACCCATGATGGGATCAACCGAATGGTTGAAGGATGGAGTTTAACGAGGAGGGCCCAGACTCCTCCTGAAAAAGTGGAGGTGTAGGACCTTGATCCTCCAGGGTGATAAGCCACAGCTTTACCACGCGGTTCCCCAGCCGACTTTTATATTTAAACCATTTGTCTAACACTTTCAGAGTGAATAAAAATTTACACAACTTAATTTTTCTTTCCATATTGATTTTGTATGAATTTCAATACCTAATTTTATAAAAATAAAATGTTGAAATCCTTACAATCAATATAAAATAAAGAAATTAAGTTCCTGTATACTTTTACATTGACTTTTTCGAAAATAAATAAACTAATCTTGAATAAACAATAGTTTGTTGATATAGGCCATCTAATATTCTGTTCAGAAGGCCACAATGCTTTTGGTAAAACACAATACTAGTTGAATTTAAAAACCGGGAGATGATTATCTATGATTTATTTATACAATGAATATGGTTATAAGAGTGATTAGAAAACAAATACATCTTTATTATTAATAAAAAAAAATTTATTTTTTTCAATTTCTTGATAAATGACAATAAATTATGCGTTTCATAAGCTCATTGTTTATTATTTGGGTTATACTTTTCGATTAGTTTATTTTTTTGCATATATTATAGATCATGCTATTTGATTATTAAGTTTTAACCATTGTTTGTTAGCACTGCAATTTAACAATAACGCTAACAAGCAATTACAGAAGATCAATGAAATGACCGCGTAATAAATTTCATTAGTTAGTTTCAGTTAAGCCGCAATATCACATACCAGATGAATAACTCGTATGTGATATTGTGGCTATAGTTTAGTTTTGGATTTACCATAAAAGATTATATCAATCTTGAATACTTTAGTATAATTTTCATATCTATATAATTTGTTTTTGATTTATTTTAATAGAAATTTGATTATTTTTTTAGGAATAATATTTCTCTTAAATGTATTTTGGAGCTATGTAACTGAAATAATATATTTGCGTTTGACATTTTAATATCCGTTAAAATTTTGCTAGGATATTTTTTCTTATTCTTTTCTTTAGTGCATAATTTTCATTTTCCAAAGGAGACAATCTTCAGAACATGCTGAATATATTTCATACATGATTCGTTATCGCGAGTTCTTTTAGAGGCCATGACAAGCTGGCCAAAACCCATGATGGAATCAACCGGAATGTTGATGTATGTGGATTCAACGAGCCAATTCCAGTCTTCATCATAGGTTGCCAACATTCATGAAGGTGTACTGGACTGTACAGAAAAACTTTTCGAGAGATACCAGATCCGGGTCTTCCTGGGTGGCACGGCAACAGCGCTCGGCCATCCGGCCGCTAGCTGAGAGAATTTAGATTCAATTCCAAGTTTCCACATCACAGATTTTAGAGTCCGCGCCTGAAGATGAAAGATTTTAGAAAGAATCCTATTGAACTCCATCCTCCAATCTTCCGATTGATCTTATTATGAATGTTGGTTAGCCTCTGATGGAGTCTTAAATATGAATTTAAAGGTCGGCGGGATTGTCCATAGTTTCCACATCACAGATTTTAGAGTCCGCGCCTGAAGATGAAAGATTTTAGAAAGAATCTTATTGAACTCCATCCTCCAATCTTCCGATTGATCTTACCATGAATGTTGGTTAGCCTCCGATGGAGTCTTAAATATGAATTTAAAGGTCGGCGGGATTGGCCATGTGGAAACGCTTCGGCTTCCATTCTGGAGGACTTGGGCTCGAGTCTCGGATTCACCCCTTGGAAATATTTATCATTGGGTCGGCTCGTTGAACTTCCTCGTACACAATTCGGCTTGTCCCTTCCCAGGAATCAGCAGCCTGTGGAAGGGTCTTTCGCCCCGCCACTTAGTACTCTTACGGAGTGAAATGTGGCGTCATCTATTGACAAAGTATCAATCATATATTTTGGATTGTATATTTAGTCGACTAATCTCCAAACGATAGAAGTTATAATGGTCCAACTTAGCCCAATTTTGATTATCCAACTCAAATAATTGACCTATCTAATCTAATGAATTTTGAAATAAAGATTGCTAGTGATATCGACTAATCCAAAAAAATTAACAATTTATTCAATAAATGGCATAATATTCAGAGTTCTTCAACCCAAAAGTTGGATTTCTCTTGATGAAACTTGGAGCAATTTATTGACTAACTTAAATTTTGTGAATTGCTGATTATTCGTAATTTTTTAAGCGGCTTATTCTGAAAATCAATGAATAGCAGTTTTTTGAGTCACATTATCGGCAACCGGATAATCGCGGTGGAAGCGTGCTGTACTTTCACTCTAGTAGACTCAGATTCACTTCCCGGGTCCCACACACCAAGTTTTTTCAAGAAGGATCCGGATCTAGCTCGTTGAGCCCCATCCTTCCCTACAGATGTGGGTGGCCTGCAGTGTGCATGGAAATGGCCCCATCGTTTAATTACACGATATAAAAAATGGCGTAAAACACGACGGAAAAAAATCATCAGGAAAGAATCATGCCAAACAGAATTGCCATTCATAATTTAAGATTTTTTAATATAAACAATACTTGGCTAGTCAGTTCACATGGCCGGATACTGACTAAATTCCGAATTAAACATGGAAATCTACAAATACACATACTGTATCATTTGATCTGCCGACATTTTATTATGTAGGGACGAATCCAATAAAAGGTGCATTGGGAGAGTCCATCTTACTAAAGTTATCTAATTTATTGGTTATTGCTAAAGTTATAATTATTATCGATAATTTTTTAATACATTTTATTTATAAAAATGCAGAGAAATTAGCTGTTACAAAACATCCGCATAGGACTAATTTAATTTTCTACATATCCATTCTAAACATTTAAATCAACTTGTGATTTTTTATATTAAGTTATCAAAAATTTTATGTTCTGTTTAAATTCTCTAAAAGACGTTATGTCCTTTAACCAGCGATTTTCTTTAATCTATTAAATTAATTTTTTTTTGAAGTAGCCATTAATTTATGGTTTTGATATATGTAGGCACCAGTCAGCGTTTACCCATCTATCCAATAAAGTTATCAATAACTCGTTGATATTAGCTGGTTTTCCCATTATTTTAATGTTTTAAATAGAACTGCCGTGGCCAGCTAGTATTAAACCTTCCTGGATATATTATTCGGAAGTATAACCTATGCATCCTAGAATAAATATTTGAAGCTATTTTTATGGTGAAATACTGGATAATAGATTTATTAATATTAAACTTTTTAATTCTAATTTAATCAAAAAATAATGTTTTTCGCCGGTTTCATTATTTCGCATTAAGTTAAAATAGCAATAAAATTCCAAACAGATACTTTTTCAAACGCCGACCACCACATACAATTGTTTTGTTAGATACTGGAGCGTTTAAATATTCCATTCTTGTGATATGCACACGTAAATACATTATTTTTTAACTTCATGAGTTGTTTATTCCTTTTAGTATTTTTGTCTGAAAGATAAACATCAAGAAAACTACTGTCGCAACATTATTTCAATGTTACTAAAATAGATAAAAAATTTTAGGTCAATAGAAAATTTTCCAATGTTTTGAATTTTCTATGGAAATGTAGCAAACTGAATTACGTTCAATAAATGTACATTTAATATACAATTTCTTTGCTGGAAAAACCTTTATAGCTATAGTAAAATTTAGAATAAAAGAACTAATATTTATTATAATTTTATAAAACGATTAAAGCAACTAATTTATCAAAGCTGTTTATGATAGAAAATCTATTAAAATCATAAATCTATAATCATATCTTATGCCAACTAACTATATAATCTTATTACCATAGGATTACTATACTCTCCCATAGACTCAATACAGCCTTCAGATGCTCTCGTCAGGTATATTAACAAAAACTAAAATACCTGAAATTCATTACGTACTTGGATTAAGATCTTTTGCAATTATTAATTTTGTATATATTAAATGCAGCATTCAATGTTTGATAAATGTAAACTCTATTAGCCTACTTCTCTGCTGTATTTAATATGTGAATCATAGAACAAGTATAGGATATTGAATGTACACAATATTGTATTTTCTTTGCACAAGTAAGAATCATAGTAAAATAATTAAAAAGTGCACACTATATTTGTAACGAGGAGTCAAAACATCATAAATTTTATTTTATTAAAAAAAAACATTAATAAACTTTATTTGTAAACAAATTACAAATCTTAAATATTATAGCAATTAAAAAAAAGCCATCAGTATTAATTAAATTAAATTGGATGCTTTTCAGAAGTTTGATGAATGAAAACTGCAAATTTAGTTCAAGACTTGCTTACTTTCCTTTCATTGATGATAATCCAGCACGCATTATTTCATCCACCAGGAGGAGATTTCCAGCTATCACAGTACTAAAAAATACAATTAAAATAAATAGCTTTTACATTCAAATTTAATCAAAATATCTAGGTTACAATTATTCTTACAACTATTAATGATTCATTGAAAATTAAATCATTTATGAATAACTACTTAATTCTTTTTGAAATATGCAAATTTATAAAAAAAAAAAATTACCATGAGTTTAATAATTGTCTCTTTACTCTATAATTATCTAAAATTCCTAAATCTGCTGGAATGATTGCTTCACCTTAAAAAAATGAAATAACATAAATATTTACAATTTTTATTTCAATTATAAAAGAAATTGAAATTTTGAATATTGTTAGAACAAATATACTTAAAATTATTTGAAGATAAATTTATAGATCAGTATTATATTGATATTTTGGTTATATAGTTTTTAATATTGCACATTTAAGAAACTTGAATGAAAACTTCCATCTATTATATTTTTAATGTTTATTAATTAAGTAAATGGAAATTAAATATCTATTATTTGATGGTTCAATAAATTAACTGATGCATTTTAAAGTTTAACAAGTAAAACTTGATTTTTAATGATTCAAATTTTGAAATAAAGATATTTATTATTAAAAATAAATGTTACCAGGCAGATTTTAACTTCAAAAAAATTATTTAATTGTAAACTTATTATTATTATTCTGTATAATTCCTAATTTAATAAAATAAGATTTACAGATAAAGTTAAACAATGATTCATAGGAAATATGCTTATATCATAAAAGAATAGAATGTAAAAATGTTAAAATGGATATTAATTTAACTGCTAAATAAATTTCTATTATTCATTAAAAATGTAACTTTACCACCCGAGAAATTTTAACAATAATTTTTAACGTTAAATGTTAATATTTATACTTTAATTTTTAACTAACCTGTATTGATATCTAATCCAACTGGTTGTTTGGTTCTAGCATATTCCTGAAGAAGTTTCACTTTAACTTCTTGAGGATCAAAACCAGCATTAGTTGCTAGAACTTTAGGAATGATTAACAAAGCATCAGCAAATGCTTGAATACCAAGTTGAACTCTTCCAGTTACTTCTGCTTTGTATTCAGTTAAAAGAGAATTAGCAACTATTTCAAATGCTCCTGCACCAGGTATTAAACATCCTATAAAATTAAAAAGTTTTTTTATATATTACATTTCAGAAGGAAGATTTAAAATTTTTAAGTTGTTAAAAATGTTGAAAGTTTGCTATATAATAAATTTTGCATAAAACCATATTTTCTCATAATATAATGAAAGGAAAAATTAAGTAAATGAAACAAAAGATAAAACTAAACATCTTGTTTAATCAGATCTGTAATCCTAGAATTCAAACAAAATTATGATAGGAGAAATAAGATGCTATCAGCTTACATCTGTCCTTCCATTATATCTAATTTCATAAAATTAGATTTAATGAAAGATGACTTTCATTTTAAAATATCAGGTAATTATTTTTTAAAATCTTTTAGAAATCAATAAATGCTTATTTCAATTAAGATGCAAAATTATAGCCATGCCAACCAGTTATTTTTATTTTGTTGACTTTCATTTTAAAATATCAGGTAATTATTTTTTAAAATCTTTTAGAAATCAATAAACGCTTATTTCAATTTGTTTTAATGATCTGATATGAAATTTGAGTTATTTTTATTTAGAGAAAAAAAAAAAACAATCTCTTTGACTGATAAACTATAAAATGTTACTCACCATCTTCAATTGCATTTTTCACAGCCCTCAATCCATCATGAACTGCATCTTTAATCTGAACAAGTGTGTGTTTGTTAGGACCTTTAATAAGAATTGTAACTGAATGAGGATTTTCAAGCTCTTCAACAAAAGTATATTTTTCTTCTCCTAAAACATGCTCATAAACTAATCCAGCCTTTCCAAGATATTCTGGTGTTAGATCATCTACAGAATTAACAGCAACACCACCACAAGCCAAAATCAATCTATAAAATATAAGAATTATTAGTCCAAATATAAATTAATTTTCACTCTACAGAATTAACAGCAACACCACCACAAGCCAAAATCAATCTATAAAATATAAGAATAGTCCAAATATAAATTAATTTTCCCATTATTTGTATAATTACTTTGATTTAACATTAATTTAATTATATAATACATTGTAGTCCTTGACTTATGACTGCTCATATTTATGACAGCTATGAAATCTATTAATTCTATGATTGGTCAATTCAATAAGTTCAAGTCCCAATGATAGATATATGGAAAGTTTTTTGTGTCTGATTCTTGTAGTTTTGTTTTTTTATGTTTATTAAGATAATGTATAGTGTCCCAGTAAACATTAGAAGTAAGAAATCCATAAATTTTGGATATTTTCAACTTCTGACAATTCCAACTTACTACAGTGGGTTTTGAAATCGAATTCTGACATAATTCAAGGACTATCAGTATATATAAGTAAATATCACGTAGAAAAGCAACTTGCTCTTTATCATATATGTAATAAAATAAGCTCACTTAGCAAGTTCTACATAAATTTATTGCAGTATAACGTTTTCGGACCTCATATCAGTCCCTCTTCAGTACCGTTACACACAATTTTATATTCTAAAATGGAACAGTTTATAGAACAAACAATTTAAAAAATAGAATAGTTAATATAAACATCGCAGTTCCAGAACATTAAACTATTATACAAAAAATACACAAATGAGGTTTAAACATACAACTATACATATATATAATAAAATAAATAACATTTATACTAAATATAGATTCGTATTTATACCCTAGCAGGGTATACAGAAGAGGGGAGAAAGTTCCCACATGTCGATACAGGGTTCAATAACTATATCATATGTCCGATAACATGCCCATTTTGTAAAAAATGTAGCACACACGTCATGGCTTACTCAAAGTCCATTGTGCGCACACCATGTCCAGGAGTCAGGTAACTCTATAGGGCCACTATCATTGATCACATTTCCTTTATGTGCTCCTCTTTCTATCTCGATGGCCTCGAGAGTTGTAAGGCCTCTCATACGGTAAGTATACCTCAGCATTTTCACGTTCTTCCAATCAATGTTGATATCCTGTTCGTATGCCTTTATAGCAAGAGCTGTACTAAGTCTTGCGTTGGCGATGTCTTGCTTGTGCTCATTCAGTCGTTTCGCAAGGTTCCTAACTGTACTACCTATATAGTACTTGGTAGAGTTTTCTTCTTTGATGTATATAGGAACCGAGTAGACACCTGCTCTCCTCTCCTCGGGGATCTTATCTTTGCCATTCCTGAGAGTACTAAATACAGTACGGCCCCTCTTCCATATTATGCTAAAATTACGATCTTTCAGAGCATTACACAAACTTCTGTATATAGCCTTATCATATATAATGTCTTTAGATCGCCTGTCATCAGAGATAGGGTTAGGTGGTGCCCGCTGAGGCTGAGCGTTAGTAAACGAACGCATCACGCTATGCATAAGACCATAAAGCATTTTGAGGCTATAGCCATACTTCTGACCTTGTGTGTATATGTAATCAAGCTCTATTGCCTTGTCTTGCCACCTAGTAATGTGTGTAAACACCCTGGAAAACATAGCCCTAAAGGCTGCATGTTTATACGGTATAGGGTCGTAAGACCATGATGGAATTATTACAGCACTATAAGTGGGCTTACGGTAAATATTCGTTATATACTCGCCCCTGTCAGCATATATCTTCAGGTCTAAAAAATGGAATTCAACAGCAGAGTTCTGCTCAATTTTTATTTTAAGTCCTAGTGTATCATCCTCGAGCGCATTAGCTATTTCTTGTTCTTTAACATTACCGTCCCATACAATGCAAATGTCGTCAACATATCTCAAATATATTTTAAGGTGATTCTTAAAAGAGCCCATTATCATAGATTCCTTGTATCTTACAACGAGTTCAGCCATCAGACCTGCCAAAGGTCCCCCTATTGGAACACCAGTCTTTTGTACAAAGAATTGCCCTTGAAAAACGAAATAAGAATTATAAGTTATTAGGTGGCATATCTCCCTGACTGTACTAGGGTAACAATCGGCTTCTGGGAGGTGTTGTAACAGAAATCTATACAACATAAGGGCTGCGGGGGCCTGCTCTATTGAGGGGTACAACGAGTCAAAGTCTAATACCGTGTAGTGTTCATTAGGAAAGGGCCCATATTCCAAAAACTTATCCATGAATTGCAGTATAGAAGTAACAGTATACATGTAATCCTTCATGTACTGTCCAGCCCATTTCGCTATCGTTTTTTCTAGTTCGTACAATGGGGAGGACTGCTTATCGACCATCTCTGTTACAACACCTCCCAGAAGCCGATTGTTACCCTAGTACAGTCAGGGAGATATGCCACCTAATAACTTATAATTCTTATTTCGTTTTTCAAGGGCAATTCTTTGTACAAAAGACTGGTGTTCCAATAGGGGGACCTTTGGCAGGTCTGATGGCTGAACTCGTTGTAAGATACAAGGAATCTATGATAATGGGCTCTTTTAAGAATCACCTTAAAATATATTTGAGATATGTTGACGACATTTGCATTGTATGGGACGGTGATGTTAAAGAACAAGAAATAGCTAGTGCGCTCGAGGATGATACACTAGGACTTAAAATAAAAATTGAGCAAAGCTCTGCTGTTGAATTCCATTTTTTAGACCTAAAGATATATGCTGACAGGGGCGAGTATATAACGAATATTTACCGTAAGCCCACTTATAGTGCTGTAATAATTCCATCATGGTCTTACGACCCTATACCGTATAAACATGCAGCCTTTAGGGCTATGTTTTCCAGGGTGTTTACACACATTACTAGGTGGCAAGACAAGGCAATAGAGCTTGATTACATATACACACAAGGTCAGAAGTATGGCTATAGCCTCAAAATGCTTTATGGTCTTATGCATAGCGTGATGCGTTCGTTTACTAACGCTCAGCCTCAGCGGGCACCACCTAACCCTATCTCTGATGACAGGCGATCTAAAGACATTATATATGATAAGGCTATATACAGAACTTTGTGTAATGCTCTGAAAGATCGTAATTTTAGCATAATATGGAAGAGGGGCCGTACTGTCTTTAGTACTCTCAGGAATGGCAAAGATAAGATCCCCGAGGAGAGGAGAGCAGGTGTCTACTCGGTTCCTATATACATCAAAGAAGAAAACTCTACCAAGTACTATATAGGTAGTACAGTTAGGAACCTTGCGAAACGACTGAATGAGCACAAGCAAGACATCGCCAACGCAAGACTTAGTACAGCTCTTGCTATAAAGGCATACGAACAGGATATCAACATTGATTGGAAGAACGTGAAAATGCTGAGGTATACTTACCGTATGAGAGGCCTTACAACTCTCGAGGCCATCGAGATAGAAAGAGGAGCACATAAAGGAAATGTGATCAATGATAGTGGCCCTATAGAGTTACCTGACTCCTGGACATGGTGTGCGCACAATGGACTTTGAGTAAGCCATGACGTGTGTGCTACATTTTTTACAAACTGGGCATGTTATCGGACATATGATATAGTTATTGAACCCTATATCGACATGTGGGAACTTTCTCCCCTCTTCTGTATACCCTGCTAGGGTATAAATACGAATCTGTATTTAGTATAAATGTTATTTATTTTATTATATATATGTATAGTTGTATGTTTAAACCTCATTTGTGTATTTTTTGTATAATCGTTTAATGTTCTGGAACTGCGATGTTTATATTAACTATTCTATTTTTTAAATTGTTTGTTCTATAAACTGTTCCATTTTAGAATATAAAATTTTGTGTAACGGTACTGAAGAGGGACTGATATGCAGTCCAAAAACGTTATATTGCAATAAATTTATGTAGAACTTGCTAAGTGAGCTTATTTTATTACATATATATAAGTAATTTATCATAACATGAGCATTCAAATAACAAAAACTGAATCAAACTAATACTGCAATCTCTCAATATAGTTTTGATTAATGTGATTTTCTCTTTGATATGCTTTATAGCTTGACACAACATTTCAGATAATATAGGTTCAAATTTGATTTTCTGCTCAAAGTATAATACTATATGCAAATTAAAAATTTCCAAATGATGCATACACATGCACAAAAAATTAAAGGCTTTGACTGAAATCGAATATATAGAGAAAATGATTATTAAAACAATCAATCATTAATTTATAGTATTGTAAGCAATTTAAAATCACAATTTAAAGATAATTTGATAAGAGTTTAGAATTAATAAAATATAATTGGTGTGATACTATTACTGGAAAAAGTTTTTTGTGCATAAAAGTTTTTTTAAAGAATCAAATTTATAATATTTTTAATATAAATAATGAAAAGAATTTGTACAAATTATAAATTAGTTAATAACTAAGGTTTAAGGAAACATTTTTATGATAGATAATGAGAAAGTTGCTTATCAGAAAATCAAATTTAGATTTTAAATATAGTATTTTTAATTATTTTTCTTATTAAAAAAAAATTCAAAATTTTATTAAGAATCAGAATTTGGCACACATCAACAATGCCCTGTCATTGAATAGGCATTTTGTACAATGATTGAATAATATTAACCTCCCCCATACTTTGATATTTAAAAAAAAATGGCAAAGAAATTAAGTATACAAGATAAAAATGTATTTGAGATTTTTAAATAAATTATAAATATCATCCTTTTAAGAAAATTTACAATTTAAATTTTATCTGAAAGATTAAACATTTTAATCAATCTATTGAATTAAGAAAATTATATAAAGATAAACTATAGCCAAAAATATAAACAAAATACTAATAATAAATGTATATTGCTTTCTCTGTTCGAAAGAAAAAATAAATATGTCTTTACCTTTCCATATTTCTTCTCTTAGCTCTACGAAGTGCAACTATTCCTTCTTTAGCAAGAAGATCCAATGACATGGGATCAATGCCCTAAAAATAAATATAATGACTTTAATTATAGCAACTTCTTTATTATTTATTAAATGAAATATTTGAGAATCCGATTTATTAACAGATGAATTATTTATCAAAACCAAATCTAACAATAAATCATCAATAACTTTTCTACTCAATAATGCAGAATAATGTTTTAAAATTTTCTGATACAATAACTCAATTCTCTCTTATTATATGAAAAATTAAATTGAATTATTTCTAAAATTAGATAAATATAATATTAAGCAAATAGAGAACACCAAATGCAAATGGAACAAAATGATTTTATAAATTAGGTAAGGGATTAATAAAAAAACTTAAAATTATTGCATACCTTTTGATTAATCACAACAAATGTTTTATCTGTTCCATCACAGACTTTTTTCTTCAATTCTATTATTTTCATAACTCTGTTTTCAATAAATTGACGTTCAGCTTTAACTAATTTTTCTCGTTCTTCAGCAGACTTGTAAAAAAAAACCTGAATTTACTTCACTGGGGAAAGAAAAAAAGCGATTACTATTTAAAAATTATAAAAATATTTTTCTAAGATGTACAGTATAATATAAATATTTATTGCCAGCAAAAACTTTATTACAATTAATATCAATCCTGGATATTTTTTATATATTCATAATAAATATTTACATAAATTTTAATATCTTGATCAAATTGTGTGTCAAGTTCATAACTTTCAAAAAATATGCTGAACATTTGAAGAGCTACCATTCAAAAGAGACTTTGTCCAAAAATTGAAAATTTTGAGTTAAATACTGATTTTGATTTATGTGGTTCATACCATGATCTCTGCGGAGTTTAATCATTCAAAAGCAAGTTTGTCTTAGTTATAATGGTCTTTGCATTATAAACATTATAGCATGAAAGTTTGAGAGAAACACATTTTTTGATCATTCCCAAAAGTTGTATTTGAGTGACAAAGTCTCTTTTGAATGTTAGCTCCACATTTAGCCATTTTAACTACCGAATATTCAAAAGAGTTCTTTAAACAAATCACTAATCTTGTACATATCAGAAAGCAAATTACATGGCTCTTCAATAATGACATGCCTATTGAATAATTCAAGTCATGAACTATAAAATTTGGATAACAGAGCAACAGTGATTTATAAAAGTATAACATCTTTTCCAATATATATTTATAATTGTTCTGCCTATTAACAGTAATACATTTTTAAACAATAAAATGATAACCATGAAATTTTTAGTGTTAGGCTGATCCTTTGAGTGATGACTTAAAGGTTTTACTATAATTACCAAAAACCTTTTGATTTTTTTTTTTTTATATTCTAAATTTGATTTTTACGATATGTTTTCTTTGTATTTCAATAGTTTTGATAGATACCAAAATAAATAAATAATCGATCAAAAACATGCTACAAAATCTAAAAAAATATATGTTTCATCTTAAACTGCAAATATAATTATAGTAGAATTTAACTGATTTGTAAAGGAAACTTTTTAACCATACTGCTTAGAAATTAAAAATAAAACACATCCTTAAAATTAAAATGTGGAATCAAAATTTACCTAAATGGTAACTAGTGGAGAAAATGCATGTATCTGGCTGCATTTATTTTACATTTTCTTTATTAATTTGTAGCAACAATACTATTAAGGATGAAATAATTTACCAAACTTAAGAAAAATTATAAGTTTTATAAAGAAAATAAATAAATAAATAAA
>AYEL01075303.1:0-27424 GCA_000484575.1 Olivierus martensii | reverse complement strand
ATGATATAGCTTTATATCAATAAGCAATTAAAAATCAATTTTATTAATAAATTTTTTTGTTTAATAAATGCCAACATTTCTTTATAGAAAAAAATTCATTTGTCAAAACTTTGGAATAATGTATAAATAAACTTCCACTTGTATTAATGGTATAACAATAAATAAATAAGCCTTTTTTCCGAAGTGGAAAAAAGAGAGAGAATTTATTACGGAAATACTTTCAAAGGCCGTTATAGCGAAATGCCGTATAAAGAGCGGCCGTATAGCGAGGTATGGGTGTATTCCAGATATGCAGTTTGGCAATATGCTCGTTTCAGTCTAGTTTTATTTCCATGTTAACTGTAAAATCATTATATAATATTTCACAACAAATTTTTATAAAAATTAAATAATAAATAAAAAAATTTTAAATTACTATAAGAATTTCCACAGTACAGATAAAGAGTAATGTATAAATAAACTTCCACTTGTATTAATGGTATAACAATAAATAAATAAGCCTTTTTTTGAATCCACTTGTATTAATGATGTATAACAATAAATAAATAAGCCTTTTTTTCGAAGTGGAAAAAAGAGAATTTATTACGGAAATACTTTCGACTTCAGTAAGTCATCGTCAGTCATACATAAAATTTATAATTCGAATACATCGTTTTTGGAATACAATGTTCAGATTATTTAAATTTAAAACAATAACTAGAATTATAACAGATGGTGAAATTACATAATTAGATTAATAAGCAAAAAAGGGGGTTGTTAATAACATTGTATACGAAATTAAATAATAATAAAATAGAAATAAGACAAAAAACGAAACTATTAAAATTAGTACAGAATAATGTTAAGATGATTGCATTTAAACCAAATAAATTATATCTCTCTTTTTTCCACTTCGAAAAAAAGGCTTATTTATTTATTGTTATAACAGATAAAGATTTCTTAATATTATATTTTACAGATTTCTTCTTTACAATTTATTATTATTACAGTTGTTGTTATTAAAAAAATTTTTTGGATTAAGTATATGTTATAAATAATAAAATTAATTTAAAGGAATAAAATTATTATTATATAGATTTTTATATTTGAATTTAAACATTATTAAAAAATGTTGCCGGAAGATCATTTAAGAACAACAACTGTGTAATAATAATAAATTGTAAAGAAAAAAGCTGTAAAATATATTAATATTAAAAAGTCTTTATATGTATTGTGGAAATTTTTTTGGTAATTTAAAATATTTTAATTTGTTACTTAATTTTTATAAAAAATTTGTTATGAAATATTATGCAATGGTTTTACAGTTAATATGGAAATGAAACTAGACTGAAGAGAGCATATTGCCAAAATGCATATCTAGAATACCATGTTTTATTTATGATAGCATTTAAGTTTTTATAATTTTTGGTATTGTTCTTTGATATTTGGTATTGTTAGATTTGTTGTGGTAAAGAAAGTGTAGTAATAAAGAAGACATATCTTCAGAGAAATAAAGCCTCAGAAATTTTTGTTAAATTAAACACTATCTAGATCAGGGGTCAGCAAACTGCGGCTTGTGAGCCACATGTGGCTCTTTGGGCTTGTACATGTGGCTCTGAAGTAAAATTGAAAATGAAAATAAAACTATCATAGTTTCATTTATAAAATTTTTAAAGAATTTCCACATAATGGTGATTTCATTTGTTTTATGGGTCTCACACAACTTTGTGGAACTAAGATGCATGAAGCGTGACATCAGAGAAGGGAAAGGAAACATGGAGGGGATGGTTGAACACAATGAGAGCAATTTTTTGCGCATTATAAGCATGACACTGCCTATAATGTGCAAAAAATTGCTCTCATTGATTTTTGTGATTTTTTTTTTTCATTTAATAAAAATATAACTTAATTATAACAATTTATAATTAATATTATGACAATTTAAATTTAAATTGTCATAATATTAATTCCTCAATTTAAGAAAACATATGAGCAAATCGAAAATTTCTTGGAACCAATTACAATTTTTCCCATAGATTACGTACCTCGAACAATCCTTTCAATTAGTCTGGTAAGAAAGAGGAACCAATTAACCGGACTATGCGAGGTATTGCTGTATATGAATATTCTGAGTTCTAGTAGCTGAGAAACAACACCTATTTATAATATATCGCCTATGGAAAATTGCTTTCCAAGTTATGACCAATTAGAACAACAACAGAAAATTTCGAATTCAACTCCGTCATAAATTGTGGATCCCTAAATATAAATTTATTATTGTTAAACATATTGCTATTTACAAAACAAAAAAAAATTAATTATGATTTCAGATAAAATACTACGATGAAAAATGAGAAATAATCTATTAATAAGGATAAAATATAAATTTTAAAATTTTAATTTACTTATAGAAATGAAAATTTTTCATAAAAAATTAAATGAACCAAATTATTTTGGAAAAAATGAAAACAAGAACTTATGTAACTGCGAAATTCCAACAGGCTATTTACAATTAAGGAATTTAAAAAAAGCTTATTACATCACACATTTCATTCGAATTTAGAAAGAACTTATTATGTCATACATTTACATTTGATATAATAAATTAACAAAGTCAACTTATTTACAATTCTCATTATAGAAGTAAATAGATCAAAGAAAAAAAACTAGTAAAGTATTAGTGTTGTATAACTTAACTTTAATATGAAAGTTAGATGGGATGAAATGGATTTTTTCAGTGAAATGAAGAGATTTAGTTCAAATCTCTTTGCAAATCCTGTTAACAAAAATAAGTGAAAAAAGAATCTGAAAAAGACCGATCACCAGAATTCGAAAAGCTATCAGAATGGATGTCAAGAAAGAAGAAAGATGAGAAGGAACATTTATTCTCTTTATATTGTATAGAATGCAGCATTCAACGCAGAATTTTATATAAAGAGTTTTGATTTTACTGTCGTTTGTTCTGCTAAATCACATTTTAGTTCAAATTTTAGTTTTTTTATCGTTTGTTCTGCTAAATCATTTACATAATATTTTTCTGAACTTCGTTTACTGATAAATATAATAATGAGTTACTTCATAACAACTCTTGAGATTATTCATTAAGTATTCTTTTTATTTTGACACTGATCCAAATTCCAAGTCATTTTAAATATCTTCTTATTGGTTATTAGCGTAATTAGAATTGATAAATAATAATTTGGAAGAACTAATTAGTGATCTTTTCTTATAAAAATAATCTTTGCATAATTGCTCGAAATTATTAATAGATGATAAAATTAAATTATATAACAGGTGTGGCCAAACTTCGTGTCACTACGAGTCACATAGGAGAATCTGAAATACTCGAGAGCTGCAGTTTTTTTCTGAATCAATGAGAACAGCATCAGTTTTTCTGGTAATCTTAATAATGATTTCAAAAATTGTTTATTTCAGATGCATTTATTTCTTATAGATGCATACTACTTTTTACAATAGATAAAAAGTAATATATCTGTAATTTGTTTAACTTAAATAAGTATTTGCTTCATATTTATTATTGACTTTCATGGTATGGAGTCACATTGAAGGTACCAAATAGCCGCATGTGGCTCGGGAGCCGCAGTTTGGCCACCTCTGTTATATAAGGTGGAGTGGGGTAAGTGCAGTTACAAAGTTGGACTTTAAACGAAGGTATTTCAACCTATTGTAAAAATATTTGGCAATGTCGTTAACAATAACATTACACAGCTAATACCGTTTATATCATTATTGAAAATTTTATATTTGTGACAAAACCTTACAAAATGTCAGCAATCCCGCACTTAACCCGAAACGATGTAAGAGCGTAACTGCAAGTTAAAAAAACTTTGAAGTTTATTTAGGCACCCTAATTGGCACGAGCAGAATTAAGAACAAATTTGCTATAAAATGCTTTTTACTGCATTAAGGTTTTTTCGTTTTAGAGTTATTCTTTGTTAAAGAAACGAGCACTGAAACTCTTGAAATGTCAGAGGAAAACTCCGTCCCACCGATTTCGATAGGCTTTAACCTACAGGTTGGGGCCATCAAAAAGTGACTCCTGTAAGAGAGATTAGGTCAAAATGCCTTCGTTATTAAAAAAAATCGAGGTCAAATATCATAAAGCCGGACCGCACAGCCTATATGTCTAAAAAACTGCACATATTTCAATCAAAGCGGCGGCCGTAGTGGCTAAGGTATTTATTACTATATAACTTACAACGTTGTAAGTTCGAGTCTCGCTTGCGTACCTTTCTTTTTCAAGTGAATAAATTAAAAAATTATTAACAATAAAACTTCAAGTTAAAAGTAAGTTTTTTTGTCAATTACAATTTGGCAAAATCACTTTTTTAATTATTGTTCGATCTCTTTCTCGCTTTATCTCTTCTCTCTCTCTAATTGCCGTAATTACTATGCGTAGAGTGATATCTAAATATCCATTTACGCTCAAAGCCTCTTTACGTATGGGGGTAGTAGCAACTCGTTGAATTGTTGCTATCCCATACGTAACTATGACAAAACCAACTCGTCGAATTGTTGCTATCCCATACGTAACTATGACCAAAATAACTCGTCGAATTGTTGCTATCCCATACGTAACTATGACAAAAAAAATTATTTTATCTGAAGTTTTATTGCTAGTAATATTTTAATTTATTCACTTGGAAAAAAAACATTAGCAAACGTGTCGCGAACTCACAACATTCAGTTCTGCAATCAAGCAACTTACTTGTTAGCCTCACGCTGGCGCTTTAATTGAAAGACATCTAATTTTTTAGGTATGTAAGCGGCGCGGTCCGGCTTAACATTTGAGCTTGATTTTTTTAAAAACGAAGGCATACTGACCTAAACCCTTTTACAGGTGAGTCATTTCGATGGTCCCCTACCTGTATGTTAAAGCCGATCGAAATCGGCTTTAACATACAGGCAGGGGGATGGAGGTTGTGTCCTCCCCTTGTGAAATGTGAGGGGTGGTATAGTGAAATATGACAAAATGTTTTTTTATCAAATAAAAAATGGTTTATATGAAAACTTTAATTGATATCTTTGCACTTATCAATCGTCATCTCGGAAACATTTGCATGTCGTTCATTTTTTTTTTGTTTTGAATAATCGCCCCCTGTTGGTTTTTCTGACGTATCTGCGACCCATGTTATTTGCTAGAAAAAGAAGTTAATAAACAGATAAAAATGTAAAACGAAAAAATAAAATTGAACGCGTTATGAGGCCAGAACAGCCTGATAGGTATATGTTATATGTTAGAAAAAGAAGTTAATAAATAGATTAAAATATAAACATGAAAAAATAACTTGAACGCGTTATGAGGCCAGAACAGCCTAATAGGCACTTACCCCATGGAGCTGTTCCTCAATTGCCCTAGATAACAATATTTACGGGGAAAAATATCTCCTAATATGAAGCTATCTTAAGAATTATTGCACTTTTAAAATGCTGTGAAAGTTTCGTTTGCTGTTCGGACGCGGCGCGTTTGTAAAAATCGATGTGAATACTGGATTGGCATCATTCATCGTGAGTTATCTACGTCGTTAGGTCGATATTAACTTGTAGTAAAATACTACAATATCAAATAGCAAAATTTCGATTATCTTATAATTAAAAAATCCCGATAATGCATTTCCCCCAAGTACGCCCTTACCCCACTCCACCTTAAATTACTTAAATTAGATTTTTGTAACTGTTCACTCAAATATAACTTATTGCTTGAGAATTGTGGTATAAGTACTTAATAATTAAATTTATGGGTTTTCATTATTATTTAATGTCATATTATATATCTATTTCCCTTACAAACATCTTAACAATCAACTTAAGGAAATACAGTATATTATTCTAAAATTGGGTATACTTGGCAGATCTTAGAACTGCATCTACTTAATATTTTAAAGTCTTTACTTCATATTTTTATTCTTTATTTTTCTGATGCATTATGCAGTATTTTTTTATTATTATCCTTCACAAATAATGGCATCATTATGGAGACCAAATATATTTCAAATCAATAAATTTATTTCAAAACACTAAATTGTCAAATATAAATTTTAAAAATCGTTAACAAAATTTAATAATTATTTACGAATTAACAGTTAAATATCATAAAATATGCATTAAAAGAATGATTATTAGAGAATTTGTTGAAACACGAGTTGAAATTGCATAATTTCTTAGTATCATCTTGACCTAGAGACATTTCGAAACTAATCATCTGATTAGTTTCGACGTTAACTAATTTCTTGAAATTAGTTAACGTCAAAAACTAATCGTCGTGAGAAAAAAGTTGCAATTAAATTACATAAATCATTTAAATCTCATCATTTTTTTATTTTGAAATTCATTCATTATTAATAATTTTGTTTTCTCTTTAGTTTGTCGAATTGTTTCATCTTATGAAATCTGTCTTCATTATATATGCATTAAAATAAATAAAAAATAATTAAATACATAATTTATAGGTTATTTTCAAGAAAGTTTAACTCCTTTATCTTCGTTCATGTAATTTTAAAAATAATATTTTATAAATTAAACTTGTAATGTGTTTAAAATATGACAGAATAACCTCGGACACTTATCAAAAGAATAACATTTTTACGGCTTGTAAATCATTAAACATTTCAGTAAGTAATTTAACAAATATTAACATTGTGATTGAACAAATTCTTATATCTAGTCTCAGATACTGTATTTTAACCCACTTGCAAGCATATAGATCATAAATTCAAGTTTGATTTGAGGAATACTTTTTTAAATAATAATAACTGAAGGCTTTTTTGGAAATAAATGATATAAAGTTAAAAAATTTGCAAACTTGATTTAATATAAGGATGAGAATCTTTGAAAAAAAAATGATTGTCCAAAGATTTTATTGTTGACAGAATTATTTAATATTATTTTTATCAAATGAAAATAAAATATGATATAGAAATAGTAAAAAGGCAAAGCATGAATTTAATTGAGTTGTAATTTAGAATTACGTTGGAATATTTCGCGAAAATTGTTTTGAGCAATAAAAATACTTTTAATAAATAATTTTGCCTTCACAACATTGTTATTGAATTAAAAAGAATGATTGCAATAAAAGAAATTCATTCTTGCTTCTGATGAATTGATTAAAAAAAATTGATGCTATGAAAATATCCTCATAGCCAACTTATTACTAACTTATGCTATTGCCAGACTTATCTTAATCAGAATATACACGGCGATCAGTTGGTACAAAGGAGAGGTAAGGAGTAAAGATTACCTAAATTTTTATTTCCCTCGCACCATTCCTCTCTATTAGCGGGCTTACCTCTCTCCATTGTCACCAGCTGACCTCGGGATCAGTTGGTACAAAGGAGAGGTAAGGAGTAAAGATTACCTAAATTTTTATTTCCCTCTCACCATTCCTCTCTATTAGCGGGCTTACCTCTCTCTATTGTCACCAGCTGACCTCGGTATACATTCTGATTTTAATTTAAAAAATGTGTATGTCACAATATATATATTTATATAATGTATATGAGGCCCTTAGAACGATTTGAAATACAAAAAATTCACTGTTAATAACTCATTCTCGAATCGCTCCTCTTAAAAATAAAATGTGTATGTCACAATATATATATTTATATAATGTATATGAGGCCCTTAGAACGATATGAAATACAAAAATTTCACTGTTAATAACTCATTCTCGAATCGCTCCTCTTAAAAGTCAAATTGCTCCTCTATAGGGCGTGCGCCACATGTTGGGAATCACGGCTTTAGATAATCTGATAAGTTAATATAGTTTTTATATAAACCTATGGAATAATTTATGCATTTAGTTGATATAACAATATGTTATAAAATTTAAAATTTCTTCCTAATTTAGAGCATAATTAATATTTTTAATGCGATTTAAATGGATATTATTAAGAAAAATAAGTAATAATACTGTTTTAAATCTAATGTTGACAATTATATTGAATAATTTATTCATTATTATTATTAAAAATATATTAGAAAACCTATAAAATATCATTTATTATTTCTTAGAATGATAATTTCGTAATAAGTTATTATGATTAATTTTATATTCAAATGATTTTTTTAAGCTAAAATTTATTAGTCGAACCATCTTGTCCAACCATTGGGGAAAGACGGTTCAACTGATATAGTGTTATAAATGTTTATTTAAAGTTGTTTAATTTTATTATTACCAATTTCAGTACTAATATATTCCTTATGATATTTTCTTTTGTAAAATTTACAGATTTTTTTTTGCATAAATATTTTATGATTTTATAATCGAAATTCTAAAAACTGAACCATCTTGCCATCTTCTCCTATATCCATGTTATTATAATATATTAAACAAAGAATAACTTTTTCTCCCTCTTCCAATAAATAAGTTTGTTTAATCTAAGTTGCATATTAAAAAGATGTAAATATTTAAGAATGATTAAGAGATAGAGCTGGAAAATATCTGAGAAATTAAGTATTGACATGAAAGATGATACGAAGATATTTTAAGATGGCAAGATCTGAAGATAACTTTTTATCTGATGAGTTAAGACTGAATATGAATTAGGTATGACTAAATTTATCATCAAGCTAGAATTGGGAACAACATAATGTTCCATAAAGAAACAAAATAAAATACCAGTTAGAAAGTATTTTCATCATAAGTTTTCGTTGTTGATTTAAATAAGAATATTATTAATAAATTTATTTTTAAATTTATATATAAGCAAATGTATCAAGGATGATTTCTTTGTATATTAGTTATAAAAATGTACTGTATTATTTTTATAAAAGTTGGTATGATCATAATAAGAATTGATTGGTACAGTTCTAAATTAAATCATAATATGAAATTTGTTATGTATAAAAAAATTTAAATAATAATGTTAATAAGCATACGATGCTTTAATAAATCTGATAAAAACATTAAGGGATGAATGATTGTATACAGCAAGAATAGATATGAATGACGTCAAAAGTGATGCCATAGTTATTTAACTAATAACATTTAAAGGAAAATGATGTCGTAAATTATCTAATTTTTTGCAATTACTTAATATATCATTTTGGCTTAAACATTATTAATTAAATAATTAAAAACATCACTTTTGATGTGAAATTCATGTCCGTTGTTATTGTAGACAAACTATAATTAAACCTATTTATAGAATGAATATTTCTTCTGGGAATTGGATAAGTGATGTGAAAATTTTAAAATCTAAAAGTTATTTTAAAATATTACATATTCCTATTCCTAACAAAATAAGTAATTAAGTTGATCTTATGCATGGCATAATCAATACTTCCAATCACGATTTCATCCGCATCACTTAATAAGAAATCTTAATATTTCTTTTCCTAGAAATTATTAATAGACACTATGACCTGATCTGATGTCATGAAAAGTATTATTTTTTCAGCTAATAGGAATTAGATTTTTCATATCAACAGATTATATAAATGGACTATAACGATCATGTTTCATTGCAATCATATCAATCTTATTTTTAGTAAACATAAGTTTTATAAAGAAGGTGAGGGAGTTTCTTCATAAAATAATATTAAAAAACTATCTTCATGTGATTGACATCGTTTAAATATTCATTTTTGAAAGCTAATTAATTTTTGATTTATCTTATCATATTGTAAAAAAAAAATTTCTCTTTACAGATGATTAGAAGTGTTTTTTCTTTGATATTTGTTCTCTGTTTAATCCCTATTGAAGGTAAAGAATCCAAGAGGAAATCTACTTTTGTATCATTGGGATGCACAGGAACTTTTGATCGGAAAAAATTCAACATTGCTAATCAAGTTTGCGAAGATTGTTTCACATTGTACAGTAAACCAGAAATTATCCAAAAATGCAAGTAAGTGCTTTGAAATTTGCTTTAATTAATTAGAAACAAATTTTTTACACATTAAAATTCTTATACCTTAAGTATTTTAATGCTTTTGATTCTCGTCTATTAAATATTAAAAAAATAAATTATATAATGTTTATAAATATGAATTATTGATATTGTTTTAATATTTTAAAATTAACAGAAGCAACTGCTTTGACAATGATTACTTCAATAAATGTGTGGAAGCATTGGGATTTGAAGAACTCGAACTGTTAAAAATTATAAAATATTTGAATGAATAAAAGCGATTTCAATAATTTTACATTTACAGCTGACAACTAAAATATGTGCATTATTAATGCTATATATTTCCATGTAATTTATTAAATTTTGGATTTAATAAAAAAATATTACTGCTGAACTTCTTTTAATTTATTTTGAATCAATAAATAATTTTCTTTACTGTATTGGCTTAAAATTTGAAGGGATGATAGTAATGAAAGTAATATCTTTACATTACAATAAAAACATGCCCCAAATTAATTAAAATTATTTAATCCTTTTAAAATATAAATTGAAAAATGATAAAACTAGTTAAAATGATAAATAGATTTATTACATAATTCAAAGTTATCTTTAATTTGTATATACGGCATACTTTTTAAATAAAGCTTATATAATTTTGAAAATGTTCAATATTAATAAAATTGATTATTTTAATTAACTGACATAATGAAACTTGTATTTGACAAATCCCGTATTACGAAATACTCTGTTTAACGAATTGTTTTTATCAGTTCGTCAATCCCCATGTATCTTCTGTATGCTGTAATATGTATATGACAACGTTATTTCTGCAATAAGAGAAAACATTCAGATCAAGGAAAATTTCCTATTAATTATAAAAATATAAATAATAATAATAAGCATGCAATATTTTAGCATCAGTTGTTTTATGATGACTCTTGACATTCGTTTGATGAAAAAATTGGCTGTTGAATGCATTTTCGTTGTAATTCACTTTGCCAACCTTTATTTAAAGCAGGGGTGGGCAATTATTTTCTGCCGAGGGCAGGATAAACAATCTTTAGATTGAAGGGGACCGTATAAAAATTCAAATATACTTAAGGGCAAATTTAAACTTACCGCGCCATTATGTAATAATGTAATGAAATTATTGATGATAACATTATCTAATCTATTAACAATTAATAAAAGTATTTTGACTTAAAATGACTATTCTCGTTGTAATAATTAATAAAAATTACTTTGACTTAAAATGACTACTCACATTCAAAAGATTGATTCTTGCACAAACATATTCCTCTCACCATCATACGGGACAAAAATAATGGTTGCGCCAATTTATCCGCACACGTTCTTGTCAATCTGGCTAACGTGTGTAGCCACTATTGTGATACACAAAGAATACATTCGTGTTTTAATAATATTTAAAAAATATACTTTTCTTGCGTTATTTTCTTAGTTTTTGTTTGTATACAAAGAGTTCAAAATCTATAGAAACTATTTTTTTCATTAGAAACATTTTTCCTTATTTGTAAAAATATATTTATGGCTCTCGAATAATTTTTAAATTGTTGTGAGGGTAATTTTTAAATTGTTTGGTCTTCCGTCTGAAAAGTTTACTGACCCCTGATCTAGATTATAAGATTGATATATTATATGTTGTGAGAATTTGAATTTGTTAGTCATGTATCTCTAAAATTCATGGATGTTGAAATTATATGAGTCACTTTGTGATAGTATTTATAATTCCATTCATTAATTCACTAATTTTTAAAAATCTTTTAAAAATTAATTCACTAATTTTTAAAAATAAGTTAATCATGTAGAATTTTAATTATGTTAATTTAAAATAAAATTTTTAACTGCATTTTAAATATATATTCATTGTATAAAGTATTTTTTGTATTAAAAAAATTTATCATTAATTATTTCATATTAACACAAAATTTAATTTTAAAATTAAATTCACTTATTTTTGTATTGTTATGTCAAATTTCATAATTACAGTAGTTTAGTTATCGGTTCTTCTTGGAAAGTTATTTGTGTATTAAAATTAATAGGAATAGTAATAGTTGCAGTAGTTGATGATGGATTTGAAATTGACATCTTTTTTAATGTTTGTTTAATAAATCAGAAACTTTTTATTTAGGAATATTTTTATTCATTTTTTAATTATAAAGGATTTTACAATAAAAAGCATTTATAATTAGTGAATTTCTAATATTATTTGTATAATTTTAGTTTGATGAATTGGAGAAGCCTATTGCATCAGAAACTGAATTTATTTTCATCCGTCTTTCTATATTAAGAGAATATTTAACCAGAGATCTTAGGATGCCAAATCTTCCATTTGAATATAACTTTGAGGTTAGATTCTTCAAAATATATTCCTTTAAATTAAGATTAAATAAATATATCAATGAAGAATTTCTCAAAATAAAATTATTTTAATAAATTTCTATTTAGAGAGCAGTGGATGATTGGGTATTCATGTGCTTTTTTGTTGGAAATGATTTTTTGCCACATCTTCCTTCTCTTGAAATCAGGTAATTACTTTTCCAAATCCTTGAATACTTTTTGAAAAAATTTGCAATTTTTAAATATATTTTTTAATTTATTTAAAAAATATTTAGAAATTTATTAATATAATAATGTCCCAATTTATGTAATTAATTTGTCCAAAAAACTTGTATTTAAGTTAAAAACTGTATAAGCCCAACAATGATTAAATTTGATATAGATGATTGGATGCATAAAATGGAATGACCAAATGAAGTTTTAGTTTATAAGGTATATTTTAAGCATAGATAAGAAAATTTAAAATTTTTGCAAAAAAAAAGTAAATTGTTTAATGATTTTTACATTCATAGTTTAAGGAAATTCAACAAAAATAAAAAGACTTAATATTTATTATTTTCATAATAACTAGTCATTGTTGCCTTTTTATTGTCTGAATTATATGATTTTATAATAAAATAGACCAAAAACTTAGAAATCATATGGAGGTGGGAAAGATGTTTTTCTCCAATCTACTGAATATTGCTGTGTGATGTTTATGTTAAACACAATTCTCATTCTGTTTGTTAAATATTAGTAAAGCTAATATAGAGACAAGTCAAAAGAAAGTAAAGAATCATTGGTTAAGAAATACTTATTCAGTAGAATTTGAACAAATCATACAAAAATATAAATTTATTTTAAATGTAATGAAAAAATATTACTAGGAAAGGAAAACAAATATGTTTTCATTAAAATACATAAATATTTTTTCATTATGATGAAAATTAATGATTTTATAAAAGGAAAATGAAGTACAGGTACTCCTCAATTTACAATGGGGTTCTGTTCCAACGTCTCTGTCATAAGTCAATTCTGACATATGTTGAGAACTTTTTTAATTCTTGATTTGTTTGATACTGTTTTAATATTTTCATAAATTAGGTTTCTGTTTAACTTAAAATGCCTAAACTTAAAGCTTTCCTTGCCTTCTTTTTTTATGTTGGAATTTTCATCAGTAGTATTGTCTCTCGTATTGGAGGATGACAAGATACAAAAATTGCAACCAGAAAAATGAGCACTTCAATTGCTGATTAGCAACTTATGTGCTAAAGGCTAAATCATACTACCAGTTATTGCGCATTGTTAAAAGGCTTTGCTTGCTGACTAATAGTGATGCTGGGATGCTTATACAAAAGCAAGATGATATATGTATGTATATGCAGGTGGCAAAGTTGAATTAGAGAATTTTTAATAATAATTTTTGGCTGTCGTAAGTGCGAATTGTTATAAGTCGAGGACTACCTGTATAGAGAATTAAATTCTTTTCCCGAGTTAAAATTATAGGTATTTGAAATTTTTTACACATTCATGGAAAGTATAATAGAATGAAGTTGTACTGAAACTTTTAGTAAGATAGCTTAAAAAATAATGAAAATATCATGATTTATCAAAATATGCAAATTTTCAATTAATTTATGAATATTAATGTGTCATTTATAGATATAGATGAAATTCAGGTCTTGAGTCATAAAAATCTTAATACATAAAAATGTTTACAATCTAAAAGGTTGTTTATTTATTATTAAAATGTCTTTGTTTTCATTTAATTAATTTTTTAGCATTTAATCAAAAAATTAACAATAAATTTGCTTTATAAAATATTTAATTTTATTATAATTAATACCAAATTTTCAATAAGGTAACATTTATGATAGCAAACACTCAAGTCATTTGATATGCTTTTTATTAAAGTATTTAATATACATTCTTATTGTTGAACCTTCATGAATAGTAGACATTGGTAGCTAGTATT
Source organism: Olivierus martensii (assembly GCA_000484575.1). Lineage (NCBI taxonomy): Eukaryota > Metazoa > Arthropoda > Arachnida > Scorpiones > Buthidae > Olivierus > Olivierus martensii. The sequence goes on along the minus strand of AYEL01075303.1, from coordinate 13,264 downwards.
ATTATTAATTGTAAGTTTTCATGATGGGCACTGCAAGCACATACTATTATAACATAAAAAAACATGCATGATGACTGATATTTCTTGTCTGTTATCATGCATATAATTAGATTGTTCAGCTTTGCTAATGTTTTGTTTTATACTGTTACTATTAAAAGAGTTCATTATTTTAATTAAATGATGTGGGAGAAAAGAAAAATATGATTACTTCAATTGAACAAAACTTCAATCATTAAAAAAGGATAAAGAAAAGCAAACATTTTAATTTAATAAGTTTTAATTTAAAATATGTTTGAAAAATTAAATGAATTATTAAACTATGCTTTTAATATTTGTGCGATTTTATTATGAAATCTGATTTTTTAATTATTTGTATTATGTTTATTTCAATTTAAAAATTTTTGTCTGATTTTTTATAATTTTTAGAGAAGGAGCCATTGATAGACTTGTTTTACTTTATAAAGATACTGTTTATAGGACAGGGGTAAGTTTGATTTGTTAATAGATAAATTGTAAAACTAATAAATGCAATTAAAAGTATGCTCGAAAGTTCTTCGGTAATAAAGTTAAATTTGTGTTTTTCACTTAGTAGAGCTGTTATATTAGTCTATTAATTATATTAAAGAAAAAAGTGAAAAGAAAGAGTATTATAATAAACATTTTATAATTAAATTTCAATTATGAATTAACAGATGGTGCCACCTTAGCCTAAATTTAAATAAATAATTATTAATCCGACAGATGGGGGCATTGTAGTATAAATTAAAAATAATTATTAATTTGGTAGTTATTCAAAAATAAACCACTAGGGGAAGTTTGGCTGGATTAGGATTATAATAATTTTTATAATGATTATAAATTCAAATACTGTATAAAAATTACAGAAAAAATATGACCTGATTTAATAAAATTTATATATTAAAAATAGTAAATCAAATATGAGGGTCATTTTAAAAGTATTATTATTTAAACCTTAAATAAAATAATTTTTCAAATAATCCTGATTTATCTGCCTTAATTAATCCCTTGATTCTAAAACGGATTTTAATGATTTTGAATTAATTTAGACTAATTTTAGTGCCATCTCGTAATTCGAATAATTATTATTAAATCAATGAGTGGCGCGATCTATTAATTAATAATTGAACTAGGATTTTTAACTAATTTATCCGAAAATTAATTAATAATTAAACTAGAATTTTTAACTAAATTATCTGAAGAAAGAAATCCGTCTCGGCCCAAATGAGTGGCGCGATCTATTAATTAATAATTAAACTAGAATTTTTAACTAAATTATCTGACGAAAAAAATCTGCCTTGGCCCGGGATCAAACCAGGGACCTTTTGGGCTAATGTCCCAATGTCATACCGCTAGACCACCAAGGCCAACGAGCAGATTAATTCTCCAGACAGTTATATTAATTTAGAGGTAATTTTTTGATTAACGATATCAGACTCTACCGATAAAGCAATTTTCTAAATAAAATAATTTTTATTTAGAAAATTGCTTTTATAATTTTTCAGCATAACTTGTCTCAGTCTATAATTAGGTGTCATCAATATAATAAGTTTTGATTGCTATTTTCTTATAAAATTTAATTGATCAATCAGATCAGTGTGAAAAACTCTTCAAAAGTCAAATATTAAAAATTTTTAGGAAAATATTTGAATTTAAAGAAGAAAGGGTGTTTCAATGCATTAAACAGACTGTTTGATTCTATCAAAAACTGAAAAATCATTCTACGGAATTCAATATCTCTCTCTTGCAGAACTTTCAAATATAGTAATCCATATGATATGAAAGCTATATAAAAACAATATTCAAAATTCTCCCATGCAATGATTATTTAAATAATTGTTGTATAATTTCAATATCTCTGATCATGTTTATAACTAATGTTTTACTTTATTACAGATTTTATACTGTGCATTTGTACTTCAAATGACATTCATATTTTCTATAAAAACCAAGATATTTTTAAATATAAGAAAAGTAATAAAAATTTAAATAAAGAATTGAAATAATGAGTCTGAATAAAATACCCTTTTTTCTTGATCTTGAATTCCTTTTTTCCTTTTTATTAATTTTACTCCTGTTGATTTACCTTTTTTCTTTCTTTTAAGTTCAAAATTAATTTTTTGTGGTTTCACATACTGAAATATTAATATTTTATGTTAAATATGAAAATCAGAATTATTACTGCATTTAAATTTACAAATTAATTAAAATTATTAAACTTATATGAATATTAAATACAAATATTAATACTAAACAAGTTATAAATTGTCAACTGCAACAAATAAAAATGATTGTAATTCTAGGATTATATACTTTTTAATTACCATCATTTTTATTTGTTGCAATTGACAATTTATAGCATGTTTAGTATTAATATTTGTATTTAATATTCATATAAGTTTAATAATTTTAATTAATTCCTTTGTATTTTTATAAATATTTAAATTTTAAATGTATTCTACGCTTTTGTCAAAAATGCTATGTATTCTGTTCTATTGATTTGTAAATGTTGAAGATGACTTCTTTAAGTCAAAAGTATTTCACAAAGCTGTAATAAACTGTTTTTCCACTTGAAATTTGGTGTTTATCATTTTTATTTGTTTATCACATAAGTAGAAGCTTACATATAACGATTCCAAACATGTTAAATAAAATCTTTCATATGGTATTATTTATTGTATTGTCAACAAATCCAATTTACTGATAAAAATAACGTTTTATTTGCATTTTTACTTCTTTATGATTGATAATTTCTCAAGCAGTTGGTATATTCTTATTAAAAGTTTCATTGTAAATTATTTCATAATAATAATATAACAAAATTCAAAATCTGTTTAATGAGAGCAAACAAGCTTGTTGATAGATAATGAAAAAATAAATAAAACTGATGAAAGCTTTTTACAATACTATGTTTGTATTTAATATTCATATAAGTTTAATAATTTTAATTAATTTCTTTGTATTTTTATAAATATTTAAATTTGAAATGTATTCTATGCTTTTGTCAAAAATGCTATGTGTATTCTGTTCTATTGATTTGTAAATGTTGAAGATGATTTCTTTAAGTCAAAACTATTTCACAAAGCTGTAATAAAACTATTTTGAAATTTGGTGCTTATCATTTTTATTTGTTTGAAATCTGTAATTTTCTAAGAAGCTTTTCCAGAATTTGAAATATTATGCCTGAAATATTGATAGATTCTAAAATATTTAAAAATTACAAAAATAAATAAATAAATCTTTCCTTCAAAACAAAAGCATTTTGTGTTATTTAGCATTACTTAATTAAAATAAAATTTCAGGTTCACCTGCTCTGATAGGATAAATAATTTTCTAAACTTTTTTAAAAAAAAATTTGGTCTGCTCATTAGTGCTGAGTTTTTAAAAAAGTTTAGAAAATTACTTAATTATTAACATTTTCTAAATGTACAAAAAATTTAAATAGATTTTGATTAAAACCAGACATCAAACATATTGTGCCAGAAATTTTAAGCTCTCACTTGCTTGTATGGATTTTACTTCACATTGATTCAGTTAATTTAAAATTTTTATTTAGTATATTAATGAATTTATCTGTTAGAAAAAAATTTTATCGATAAATTATATATAAAAGATTTTTAATTAGAAATAATTTTTTGGTGATAGGCTAAACTAAACAACATTCATTAAACAATTAAAATTTAAATTAATTATATAATGCTATCAAATAAATCTCTAATAAATAAAATAATTTTTTCAATAAATTGATATATGATAAAGCTCTATTCACCAACTCAATACAGTTATCCCTCAGTTTACAAACCTTCAATTGATTTAACTAATTGCATAACTATATATCATTTTTCATTTTACACAGAAAAATTTTTGATTTTGTGAAAAAACTATTTGATTGTTGATTAATTAGTTATTGTAATTTGTTTAATTCAATAATTTTCTTGCTTATTTTGTTCACTGATTGCATCTGATATATCAAATTTACTCTATGTACTATTGATCTTCAGACAAAATTGACTTTCATTTTCACTAAAGGATCTGGTATTGAATTTGGTATTTTGCATATATTGATAATTATGAATGATTAGCACTGCAAGTGAAACTGCATAGTATAACTGCCATATTATGAAGTTTCGTTTGCATTGCATAATATGGCAGTGCTTTGTTTCTGCTTAATTTGATTCTAAATTACTGAATGCTTTCAATTTATATTGTCATATATACTATACTTAAGACCCTTGTTTAAAAACCTTAAATGATTAAATATTTAATCACTTAAGGTTTTTAAACAACTTCTTTGATTGCTTATTGTGCTGTTAATATGTTTGGAACATGTGCTATTTTTTTGTTAGTTGTTGTTGTTGTTTAATTTGTGGTTTCTGTCTCACTCATATGAGTATATTCAAATTTATATTTGGTGAACATGGTAGTGCCCAGATGTGTGATGTTAATAATAGATTTTTTTGTGAAAAAGAGGAGAGTTTGTTTCTTCCTCTTTTTTTTATTAGTCAAATTTCTTCTGTTTGCATTTGAGTGTAATTGCATTCATCTTTTGTAGCTTGTTGATAATGAGTGAAGATTCAAAAGTGTTCTATTAATAAAGTTGTTAAAACTTGTGTTTTAATTTTTAGTTTAATCTATGAACCCAAATTGTTATTAAAAATATGAAATGAATTTACTGATTATAATTGTAAATGTAATAAAAAAATTTGAATTAATTATTATTGATTATTGAAGCAATTTAATAAAATCCATTATTTTTTAAGCATGCTGATTATTCTAATATGTATATGTACCATAACTTATTAATAATAACATATTTTTATTTTATAAAAATTTTTTTTTTGTAATTAGGGTTTTCTTACAAACAGTGGTAATGTAAACCTTAGTAGAGTGCAACTTATTATGACAAGTAAGTATAAAAAGTAATTTCTAATATTTTATCATTTAATAATTTTAAATAATAATAAGTAATAATAATTTTAAATAAATTTATTAAATTAAATCCAGTGTTAAATCTGATATGTATTAAACTTCTCTATAAATTATGTTTGTAAGGTTTGTTTGAATTACCAGATCTTACAAAAGTATTAATATACAAAATGTTCCTAAAAGGTCTGGCCAAATTTAAATCAACAGATGCTACTCATTAAAACAAAGCAAAAAGTCCATATAAACATGGATTTAGAAATGCTTCTTTTTGGAGATAACAGGATGTAAAAGCATGCAATTTAAGAAGCCCTGTCTCAGGATAGCAGGTAAAGTAAATGTAATCAATCAACCATAACAAAGTGAACTATAAATTAATTACAATACTGTGCAACCTATTGAGTCAGTCTATGAATAAAAATAACACATGATTTTGCTCTACTTTGTGAGAGTTTTATATTTGATCTATGATTTTTACCTGTGTTATCTTGAAAAGGAAACATTTCTAAATCTATGTTTATATGGACTTTATGCTTTGTTTTGATACATAGCATTTATGATTTAAAATTAACCCCAGATATTTTAGGAACCTTCTGTATGTAGGAACACACCTATATATAGGGTGAGTTTCTAAAAGATCTGGCTAAAATACTTCTGATATGATTTAATCATGAGAATAGAAGCCTATTACAAAGTAAGAACTGTCTAAACATTAATAAAATATCTCATTTAGCCATGATGATGATGATATAGTTTTGATTCTATTTAGATAAGATGAAATAAAATTAATTTTAAAAATACAAGACACTATTGAAAAAATCATAATTTATCATCATTAAAGGACTTTAAACTAATATATTATTTAAGTAAAAATTGAAAAATATTAATATATTTTAATTTATAAATCCTCCCCAGAATAATTATGATAAAAACTTCAAATTTATTTTAGCAATGCATTTCCTTCCTTTCCATTAGATCTGTTTCATAAAATAAAATAAATATGTTATAAAAATAGACATAAATTATGCTTGCTAATTTATTAAAAATGTGAGATGTGAAAATTGTGTGTACAATATTTAAATATTATAATTTTAAGTTATCAATGTTCTTTCTATTTGTTGTTCTGAATAATTTAAGCACTAGCTGTGTTAAGATGAATTATTTTAACAAGATAATATTACTTATTTCTTTTTTTATAGATCTTGGGGAAGTTGAAGATGAAATATTTAAGAAAAGACAACAAACAGAGGTATTTTTTTTTTGTTTTTTTCTTTTCTGTGGTATTTTTGTACAATATAACTTGACTTGCAAAGTCGATAATTTCAATAAATAACAATAATAGCAATAATAATTAACCTAACAGTTCAAACAACTCTGCAAATCCAGAGTCTGACTTGAGCTCAGGTCTTTTATTGTTTCTTAAAATAAGTATATCAAATCAAAAACAATATAAATAATTAATGTCTAGACAACAAAAACTAACAACTAGAAACTAACAACTAGAAGTATCAATTAAGTGTTAACTCTAAAACAAAATACTAACTTATACTAATAAATAGAATAAATTTTCAAAGCAAATTAAATAATGAAATATAAATTTATTTGACTCAAAACACTTACAAAAGTGTAAACAAAGCTTTATTTAAGTAATAATAAAGCATCAATCAAATTATCAACAAAATTTATTTAATCAAAATTCAAATATCAGAAAATCAAATATTCACAATCAATATAATCTTAAATATTAATTAATTCCAATACCTCTACCACCGATACAAACTTAATCCACGGTCAATCTCACTATTCATCTCTACTTCAATACGGACACCTCGCTGTGTCATTGGATGTGTACATTTTTATACTTGTGACTTATAGTCCCGAGCTTGGCTTATTTGCATAAAGTTGTGCAACAATTTCAAATTTATTAGTTTACAGAGTAATCAATTCATGTCATCCTCTTTAAAAATTAATTATGTACAGAACAAAACATCAATAAGAGATTATTCTTATATTCTCACATCAGATCAGTGATAAAATTATTTAGATTAGATGACATCAAGAGCCAAGAGAATTCGTTCAGAAGACAGATTTCCATTCTGTAATATGTAATTGCTAACTGCTGGGACAGAGAATGTGTAAAGTGCGTTAACTCTTAAACTAAAATATAATAGGTTAAATAATAATGAAAATAACAATAAATAATAAAGAGCATAATAAAATAATAATAGGATAGTTCTGAATTAACTTCTTCATAGACTCCTCATGAATGATGATTCATTTTTCAAGAAACCTCCTACACACAAAAATTTGTGGAAATGAAGGTTAAGAAATCATAAGAAATTATAGATTAAATAAATAACAACTTTATAAGTAGGAACAATTATCTTATTCAAATAGAAATATTATTGGCTTGTCTCTAAATCTGCTTCAGTTAAAAGGACAGCTGTTGTTATAGCTAGAGAGAAGTCAGTTCTATTACTGTATTCAGAAAATTGTTTAGTTTTTATAGATAGAAGTCAATTTTATTCACTATCTATACAACTACAACTATCTAACTAATAACTATCTAATAACAACTATCTAATAAGTTGTTGTTATATATAATGAATGAAAGTTTTATACATAAATATAAATAGATGATATGTGAAGTTAGTATTTGCTTGTTATAGCCGTGATGTCATTTTATTCATTAATGTTATAATTGAATTTTACTGTAATTATACCATATATTAGTATCAGCTTGTCATTTTTCTAGTACATGCTGTTTCAACACTATTATAAAATCAAATTGTATGGAAATTTTTAATTATTTATGGTATAATTCATATTGAAGAAAATTTTCTTAAAGATTTGTTATCATATAGTTTTCAATCAGTTTTCATTAAAGTTTTCTAAATTATATTAGCATTATTAATTTAACAAATTTCTAAAATGATATTAATTATCTATATTATAAATATTTACTTAAACTTGTATATTCAATTATTATTACCACAATTTGTTTTTTATTGAAACTTATCCACTGTTATATGCAAATTTTTATGATAGACTATTTGGAATGACAAATTATTAAATACCAGACTATTGGAATTTTGTTTATTCATTTTTAATCTGAATATCAGTACAGGAATCCCTTGATTAGTGCGGTTAATAAATCCTTGTAATACACTGCTTATATCAAAACTGCACTAATCAAACTAAAAGACCAATAGGAATAATTATAATAAATCTGGGAAAATATCAAAATTATAAACATATATTTTTTTTCTTTCGAAACATATCTATATTGCATTACATGTACTTTAAATCATTGAGGAATATATATAGGTATTTAAAAATTTATAGTAAGAAATAAAATTTATTTTTCACAAAAAAAAATTAGTTTTTTACAAAATTTATTCAATTTTGTAAAAAATAATTGCACATCCATAGACATTGAGTACTGGAGAGAAACTGAAGGCAAGGCTGGCTATATAATATTGTAATGGAATTATTAGGTAGGTGCCATTCATGCTAAATTTATTAATAAATAAAATTATGAACGAATTTAGAATTATAACAATTAGATGACAAAAGTCGTAATATTAACAGAATTAAAAAAATAAATAAATTTATTGCAGTGCTTTAATCATGTAGACTACAATTGCCAAGATTTTAGTTGCCAACGCTTCAGAGGGTTTGCAAAAAACAAAAAACAAAAAAATTGCACTCATTGAAGTGCACTAATTAAATTTGGCACTGCATTTATTAAGGGAATTTCAAATTTTTTTTTGTGTACTAATCAAAACCGCATTAATCAAACCCACACTAATCAAGGGATTCCTGTATATAGTCAGTTATCATTCACTACACTGTCATTGACAAAATGAATTATTAATGTGTAAACTATTTGCATTTTATTAAAAAATAATAATATATAAAAGTTTATTATATAGAAAAATCATAACTACAATGGAATATAAAAATTTATTCAATAGAGATTTTTTCAGCTTTCCATAAATCTATTACTGAGGGTATAAATTAACAAGTAAGACTCTCTCCCTGATAATCTCTTCTTTATGTGTATGATAGTCTGATAGTCTTCTACTTTGTGAAATAAATTTTTTAATCTTCTGGAAAACTTTATACAATCAACTCTAGATATAATAGACTCAGTTGTAGTGAACATATTTTGTTTATCCCAGTCCATGTGTATTTTGATGTATATGCTTATAATTTTGTTTATAATGAACTTTCACTTAGATTTTAGTGAACAAAAAAATAGAAATGAATCTTAAAATCTGCTTTAAAATTAAGAAAATATGTAGTTAACCATATTAATCATATTTTTCTTAATTTTAATGCAAATTTTTCACTTTTTACTTTCTTTGAAATTAGGATTAATCTTATAACTGATGATAAAAACTTTTCATTGTTTAATTTCAAGAAGTAAATAATTTTAAGGTTAGTAGGAAATAATGAAATTTTTTCTAGTATAAATCCTATTCAAAGCAATACAAGATATTCAAATAAAAAGATAAGATAAAAAGTGAAATCAAAATAAAATGCAGAAAATAAATTCTGCTACAATTAATGAAATGAGAAATGCATCCAGCACATAGCAATCCTCAGAGACAAATCTTGTGTTCCAGATAACTACATAATAATCATTGATATTTACTTGTTGATCAGACTCATCTCTGATTTTTCTGGATAACAGACAACAGATGACTGAGGATGTGAGGGGTGCTGGGACCAGATATCATGCCATTAACACTATTGAGCGTCATTCTTTTTGTGGTGGAAGTGTGACAGTATAGGTTGGCTTATCCTTGGATGGATGCACCAATCTCCATGTGTTTGCAGGTGATAGTATAACAGCAGTGAAATATCAGGATGAAGTTCTTGACTCCTATGCCAGATCTTATGCAGGTGCAGTAGGTCCACAATTTTTTCTAATAGATGATAGTGACCACTCTCACAGAGCACAACTGATGGATGAGTACCTCTTGGAATAAGGCATACTACATATGTGTTGGCCATCATATTTCCTTGACTTTAATCCTGTAGACCATGTATGGGATGCTCTCAAAAGAGCTGTAGATGCTTTCCAACAACCTTTTAGCATACTTCAAGAACTGCCAACTGCTCTCGAAGAAGAGTAGCTTTTATTGCCTTCAAAATAACTTGATCATCTCACTGAAGGTATGGACTGGTCAGGATCAAGCATGCACTTCTTGCTCAAGCAGACATATTTCATATTAAACTATTATTTTATATTGTTTATGTGCACCCCCATCAAATCAGTCATAATGGGGTGCACATTGAAGTTATCTGCATTTTGAAGTAAATTTAATGAACACTTTACCAGTTCTAGCTAATTTTCATACTCATGCTTAATTTTTGGAGGGCAGCATATATACAGTAATAGTTGAAATTTTGATCAAGTTGGAACTATTTATTCATTATACTGTTGATTCTTTTGGGAAATTAAAGTTATATGATATTAAGATATATTTGAGTTTGCAGAAATTCATTACAAGCTAGATAATATTTACATTGCAAATTTTTTCTCTAGAATAATGTCGTAAAATTAATATTTTGATATTTACGTTAAAGTTATATAATTAAATTATATATTATACATATGGAGATATTTTAAAATTATTTCAGCCTAAACCAATTGATGTTCAAGTTATTTCTCATCATATGCAACGTTATGCTGTATGGTTTGGAGGAAGCATGTTAGCATCAACAGTAAGTTCAATAATTTTTCTAAAATGCTTATAGAATATTTATTAGAAGACATTCCAAAATCACAAAAGTTTTACACAAATATTAACATACAAAATAATAAATCAGAATTATGTTATGTTATAAATACAGTAAAAATGAAAATAAAAATAATAATAAATTCTAAATTTTTGAGGTAATTATTTTTTGACTTACATAAAATTGATTTGTATGAAAAATCATGATCCAATTATTTATAATTTGTTTACTAAGGAGGAACTTCCACTTGATAACAAGAAATTATAAATCAAAACTAGCACCATTTTACAGTGGAAAAAACAGACAAATCACTTTTTCCACTGTAAAATACTGCTAGTTTTGATTTATAATAGCTTCACTGCACATTATATAAATTAAAAATATAAAATAATACATTTTAAATACATTATTTTGGCATTTAATAAACAATAAGTTTTATATTGCCCATTATAAAATACAATTGCTCAAAAATAGAATTTTTTGCAGTAATTTGTTTAAACTTCTGTTTTTATAAACAATTTATTATTAATCACAATTTAAAATTGCATTTTACATCAATAAATTCAAATGGCTCAGTAAAAACAGCATCATAAATATATACAGTGCTTAACAATGTGTACATTTAATTAACTATTAATGAATTTCATATATATTCCAAGATGGTGAAACATCTATTTTCAGTAAATCAACTAATAAAATAAATGAATGTAATGGACTAAGAGTACCTATTGAACAGAAATTTGACTTGATTGTGAAAACATTATTAAGTCTAAATGCTTTAATTATGTCATATTATTTTACATTACATCTTGAAAAATACAGTGTTCATTTTTATAATGATTTTGGAAAGATAGGTTATAGCCACTGACTATAACCTATCTTTCCAAAATCATTATAAGAAGAAATAATGTAAGAATTACATAGTCATCTATATATAGATTACTTAGGTGTGAAGAAAATTATAAAAAAATAATATGATTCTACTATTAACAATAAATGACCAAAGATGTTAAAAACTGTACTGTCATGTCTATCAGACTGTCAAATTTTGAAAAACATAAGCTGGCAGGATTAATAAAACATATTCCTATTGTCATAAACATATTCACTTTGTCTTCTTCCAGGAGACAAAGTGAATGTAGATATTCTAGGCCAGTGGTCTCAAACTGGTGGCCCTCAGACTGCATCCAGCCCACAAAGCAATTTTGTTTAGCCCACAAAGATGTCTTAGCAATTTCTTTAATTACATGTTACAGTCAGAAAATTAAAAAATTTAACATTGATAAAAATAACTATGTAAAATTTAAAGGCATACTGTACTCAACCTGCACTGTGCTATCAGTAACTATTCCCACTTTCACTCTTGTTACTGTACATCTATGAATCATCCCTCATGAAATTTTGCCATGAAAATAATTGCATTGTTTGGGACTATGTACGTAAGCAAACAGTTCTTTTCACAGATGAAAATTAATAAATCTAACAACAGAAATCGATTGATTGATGAACATCTACAATGTTTAATGAAAATGCCAAGTAGTAGTCAAAAATATAAAAAATTGTTCTATAATCTCAATTATATAATGTTATTTCAATATCTTTGTAAGAAAAAATGAAAATAATTACAAATAATACAATTATTTTCCTTTCATTGTAATTTTGTTTAAAAATATTCAGCCCTTCATTTTCTTTTGAATTGTGCATTCACCTGCATGCAATTTGAATATGAGATCAAAGAAAGATGATAGTTATATTTTAGTTTTAGGAATGCATTATCATTGTAAAACAAAGGACCCCTGGACTTCCATAGACAATATTTTTATTTTATTACTTCGATGTAAAATATTTATAGAAATAAAAAACAATATTTTCATTCAACACAGTATCTTGTATATTTGATTTTTGGCATAATTTCAGAATAGTTAAATTGTGGTAAATTTATTTTGTTTTCAATGATTCTCATGAATATAATAAACATTGCTAAATAAACAATAACACTGTTCTCATATATATAAACTGAATAAGAAAAACATGGCCAAAATAAATAAAGTAAAATATTTAACATAAATCAAAAAATTTAATTAAATAAGATACATTTTCTAAATTATCACACACCATTAAACTTCAATCTGCTCAAAAATATCAGCTCCATTTCTGTTCTTATTTATATAAAAAAATGTTAATTTTTGAATAATAAATAAGAACTTTAACTTTGATTGCCATTTTTTCTTTTTCTCTCATTCAGCAATAAAGTTATTTCAGAAATTTAAAAAAAAATCATCATCAAAGCTAATAGTTGGTATTATATTGGAGATAACTATACTTCATCAATGATCAAAGTGTTTATAATAATAATAAAATGACAGTTACATATTGCTTATTTAATTATTTAATTCAGAGTGCAAATCTTTCCATATATTGAGCACTGAGGTTACTTTTTTTTACTGCTTTTATCCATAAATTAAACAAAACGTCTTTTCTAAGTGCTAATAGCAGTCAGTAGACAATGTTCAAATAAAAATTTTATTTAGTCCAAAAATTTTAATCTTTCTAACTGCTACTTAATATGATA
>AYEL01075298.1:0-26050 GCA_000484575.1 Olivierus martensii | reverse complement strand
GTCATTCTTTAATTTATTCAAATTTATATGCAGATAGGCAGATTGCAACAATATGCCCCATCTAGTGGTATATTGTTACATGTAAGGGGGCATGTAGTTATAAGGAATAGTTTATTTGAACATTTAAACGCAATCCACTTTATGGGCTTTAATATAACCGAAGAGTCTTGGTGCAAACGGCGATCTCACCGGCCTAACCACCCAACCGATTATATTCTAAGTACAGTCAGACGTATATATAAGTTGTTGTTTAAATATTTGAATCTAATGTTCTATTATTCTGATGTTCTAAATTCATGTAAACTATAGCCGAATTCTTTATATTTAAAAGTTTTGTTCGGAGAAGCTGGTACTGATGAGGGACTTGAATGTAGTCCGAAAGTGCTTTACCAAAATAAAAATTAACCTTGCTTAAATGCTGTAAAGTTTTATTCATAATAAGCTACCTAATTTATTGAGAATCTTCTTCAGATATACCATCACATTTGTTTTTTTTTAAAACTAGCAACAGGTCTCTTCTCTCAAATATGTTCTAATAAGCTACCTAATTTATTGAGAATCTTCTTCAGATATACCATCACATTTGTTTTTTTTTTAAACTAGCAACAGGTCTCTTCTCTCAAATATGTTCTAATCAATCTTTCATCAATTCTGTTATCATCCATGCATTCTTTTGTGCTTGAATTACCACCCTTTGGAAAATTTTCCTTTATAACAGTTTTTTGTTTAAAATTAAAAAAGATGGCAATTTGTTTCCATCAGCAAATTTTCCTTGGGTGCAGTTTTTTGTTTAAAATAATAAAAGGTGGCAATTTGTTTCCATTAGCAGTTATAACAGCATTATAGTAATTCATGATTTTTCTTATAATTAAAATATGGCCAGGTACGACGCGATTCTACACAGCCTCTATCAAACAGCAACTGGATTAAATCAGAAAAGTACGAATAGAAGACCACCGAATAAACTGTTATCAATGGTCATAATACAATGCGTAGAGAGTAAAGCAAAAAAATTCGAGCATTGGGGAGTGGGAGATCTGGAAGAATAAGATGTTAAAATATTTGCTTTGAATTTAAGCCGCACCCAAATTTTAAGTCTTAAAAATTTGAATAAAAAGTATGGCTTAAATTAAAAGTAATACGATATATGAAAATTATAATGCAAATTAATAATGAAAACATTTTAGAATTATTGAACAAAAAAAAATATTGGTATTTCTCAACTTTATGAGTTAATTTGTTTCTGGAGTGTATTTGTAAAGTAATAACTTTTAAACCAAGACAAGAATCAATTTTCCTAGATATAATGCTAAAAATGGGAATTCTGTTTTCAGCAATAAAATTTGAATTATAATAAAATTAAATAAATTCAACAAAATCTCTAGTTTATGATTAAACAACAATTTATTTATCTAAAAAAATGAAAGCATAGTCTTTAAAATCAAACAAATTATAATAATGAAATTATTTATCATAAATATTCAAGAATTTTTATTCTTTATTATTATTATTGATAGATAAATAGGTGAGCTTTAATACAGATGAGCTGTTGTCTTAGGCATAATTGTGGAATGAAAGTTATTGATATAAATGTATCAGTAAAATCATGACAGCCAAGGGCACACTACTACTGCTTTTGGTCCATCATTTTGATTTTTCCAATTTTCTAACAGATGATGAAATTTCTACTATAAGCCCTACTATATTGTATAGTTATGTATATAGTTTTAAATGTCTTTTTATGAATATTTAACATTTATTTATTGCAATTAATGTTAATGTTTTTGATTTCCCCCTATTTCAAATTGAAAAAAGAACTCTCAAAGCAAGAACTCTAACTGAGAACTAAAAAAATAAAATTTGTATAAAATTTTTAATTTCTCATTGTATGATGGTAATGTTGACTAAAAAAGATATCCACAGAATATGGAAGTTTGATTTGTTTAGTGTACTTTTTCAACTTTATTCTGATCTTTAATATCAATAATTTGTTTTTTCTATTACAATTAATTTGTTTTCGTAATTACAAACAAAATTATTTTCTCTTCTACCAATTAAAGATCAATTCTAAAAATCAAAAGTTCTTCTATTAAACATTTATGATTTGATTAAGCATAGTTTATTTGTTATATAATAAAAAATAATGGCATAGTATAATCTATTTGAGTCCTGTATCAGTTAACTTGTGATATCCATTTATACAGTTCTCTGTTCAGTTTTTTGAAAATGTTGTATTGAACAATTAGCATAAAGATACATTCTGTAAGATAATTTACATAAACAATACAAGTAGTCTGAATTATGACATTCTGATCTTACAATGGCCCTTATAATATTCTGAACTTAGCTATTTTCATAGCATATTGATTAGAAAACTTTTTACTTTATTAAAAATATAGTAAAGCATTATTTCAAATTGCTTACACTTTGGAGTGTAGTTTAAATTTCAGATTACTTTATATTTTTGAGGACCCAAGATCAAATCCAGACAATTATACTATCTTAAAGGACTTTGTATTTCATTATCTATTATTGCTACTAAAATTATTACCATTATGAGTCATTTTTTATTTATGATGGGGTTATCAAAACATAACGTGATAAGTCAATAGGTTGCACTCAACATAAGTTGAGTATAACCTGTATTCACAATGTTAAAGAAACTATTATAATTACATCTTTATTGTCAATTATAATTTATTTATTGAATCTACTGTTAGATTAATAATTATGTTAAATGTTTATTTTTCTTTAGTAAAATTGTTTGGATTATTGATGACAGATTATGAATATGAGTTTATTTTGAAAAAAATTATTAGTAAATTTATCTTACAATTCAAGAAATACAGTGAAATTCAGCTGATAGCATGATTACAGTACAATAAGGTCCCAGTTTACATTTAATTCATCTCAAAATTTTTTATGTAAGCTGAAAATGCATAAGTCCAACAATACTTAAATTTGATATACATGAATGTGCAAATTAATAAATGGAATGGTTAAATGAATTTAAGAGCATACTTTAAGCAGAGATAAGAAAATTTCAGATCATAAGTGATAGTTTTGCAAAAAAGTAAACTGTTTAATGAATTTTTTATTTGCATTTTATAGAAATTCAATACAAAAAGTTTTGCTCAATTTGTATATCTCTGAAATCACAGAATTCAAAATCATATAATAAGGAGATCTGATATTTTTTCCTTTGTTAAATATCTAAAGATTAAAAAATAAAAACTTAAATTTTTTAGATTGTTAACAAATACATAAAAAAAAATTAAATTTTAGTTACACTTATAGTTGTTTAGAATTTTGGTTATTTAGAGTAGTGTAAGTTAGGGTGAAGATGAATTGTAAAGCCAAAAGCTGTTAAAAATTTACGGTTTTATTAAGCATAAAAGTTTATTTAAATTTGTTGTATCAGAAAAAATAATAGCTTAGTCAAAAAGTTACTAGAAAGTTAGTTATTACAAATATAAAAAATATTTTTATGAAAATCAATAAATCAATCACACTATTCAAGAAATATATTGGAAATCAATTAAATAATTGTTATTATTGTTAGCTTTTATATAAATATAAATATATATATATATACTGCTAGTCCTTAACTTATAATAGAGTTTAAATTGAACCCTAAAGTCATAAGTTGGAACAGTTAGAAGTCAAAAAATGCCCAAAATTTATGGATTGCTTACTATTAATCTTTGTTAGTACAATATACATTATCATTATAAAGTTAATGAACAGAAAATTAGGGGAACCAAACAAAATATAATTTTGATATATGAAACCCATAGTGAATGGAATCTTATGCATATGAGTTGTATTGACCAGTCACATAATTTATCAATGGCATTATAAATTGAAGACTATCTATATATAAAGAAGAATAAATATTATAAATTTCAATTAAAGTTTTTCAATTGAAGGATATTCTTATGGTAAATGTATAAATAATAATAAAATTCTTGTTTTAAAATGAATTAATTATATTGATCTTATTTTTAATATTTCAGGTAATTGTCTTAGATACAGATGTAACATTTGCAACTGATGTAGCTGAATTATGGAGAATTTTTCATAAATTTTCATCAAAACAAGTATGAATTGATATTTTATTAGATTTATTTGTTGTTGATTTTATTATTGAAAATTTCCTTATCTTAAAAATTAATCAAGATTCTATTATTCTATATAAAATGAATCAGAAGTCTCTCTTTTTATCACATGGGGAATTCATAGATATTTATAGTTTATGAAAAGTTCCTATTGATTGATCATCAATAAAATGTTACTGTGACAAAATAATTATAGATTATTTACTCAAACTATTATTTTGATATTTATCCATATCCAATAATGATTATAGTGGGCTATTTAGAGATGGCTTGGCCAACTAATCAATTTACAAGCTAGTTTTAAGCAGTCTCTTTATGAATTTATATAAAAGATATGATCTCCTACATCCTAATTCCTAGCAATTTAGAAAAGAAAAAACTTTCCCTATCTGAATTGAGATATTAAACATTTTTCAAATTCAAGATTCTGGAAGACATGAATTTGTCTGAATAGGCTTCAATATTAATACTATGTGAAAGTCATTTTTACTTAGTTAATGCTGTTTCTGGAAATATTTCTGAGATTTATAAATTTATTAATACAGTGAAATTTCTTTATGTTGGATACTTTTGGTTCCTTCAAAATGTGTTCAACTTAAAGAGGTGTCCAAGTTAGAGAGATTCATAAAATCAAAATTTTTTTCTAAATACTAAACACTAAATTTTCATGTCAATGCAAACCTTTATTCAAAGCAAATTGGAAACCTATATTATTTTAAATGAAATTAAAAAATGTCAAATATACACTGCAGTCTGTCAGTATTTTCAACATAACTATTTATTTGAAAAGAAGTCTGTAAGTAGCGTTTGCCTCTATTTAATTTACACTTTATCCACACATTTTCAATTTTATTTATTTTTAAATATTTAATTTACACTTCATCCACACATTTTCAATTTTATTTTTTAATACCAAATAGAGTTTCAACAATCTCTGGTTCATTATTAGAAAATACTGTTCAATTGCCTTTTTATATTTAATTTACACTTCATCCACATATTTTCAATTTTGTTTTTTCTTATACCAAATAGGAGTTCAACAATTGCTGGTTCATTATTAGAAAATGCTTATCGTTCAAATTCCTCTACATATTCCAAAACTGTTTCATAATCATTCGGTTTTTCTTCAACAAAGCCTCTATAAGAATTGATTTGGATATATCCTTTTCAATTAAATCATTGGCTGTACAATTTTCATAATCATGATGGACAAAATTGTTGTCAAAATTTGTAAAATCTTCAGTTAAAATTTTATGATGATAGTTCTCAGGAAGAGCACTCAGTTGTTCTTCTAGGTCAAAGTTATTGATCTCTTGCATTCCTTCCTCAGTGAAATCTATAAGGAACCCAGCTTTTTAAAAACATTTCTGAATAGTTAATTGTAAAACTTCTTGTTTTAACTACATAAATCCATTTCATTGCATCCAGAATAGTAAATGATCAACAACTGGTTTCTTTTGGTCTAATGTCAGTTTGTTTAATTTTCTTTTACTACTTTTTAACATCTCTAAGGAAAGCTTAATCAACAGCATAAATATAAATTTTGGAATTTATTAATATCCTTCTTTTGTGTATTTGTTATTGATATTAATTACAATTAACTACTTTTTTTAGATTTTATTAAATTTTAATCATCCCCGGGATTCCCGGGAATGAAAAAAAGCCGAGAAATCAGAAACCCTACTCATCAGGCTGTTGGGTAAGTCAAATCGGGCAAACAGACTACAGAGGGCAGCTGTCATTACAACAGATGATGTTGAAGATACTGGAATAACTTCCAACTACTTTGTTCCTGCATCAACTACAATCAAAAGCATCTGATGTTCAACTGGTCCTGCATGATCGACATGAATATGCTGCCATGGCTTTTTTTGGCACTGGCCAAGGAATATGAATTGAAGGAGGCATCGAGGCATTTACTTGACAGTTTGCACAACTTTTAACCCTTGTTTCCAAATCGCTGTCAATGCCTGGCTACCACACTGATGAACAAGCTAATGATTTAATGGCAGAAATACCTGGATGACCCTCATACAACTCATCCAGGATAAACTGACAAAACTTTTGAGATATAAAAATTCTAGTGACCCTGAGGATCAACTTGCCTTTCACACACAGCTTTGCAGGTCTGGGGGCACCTTCTTAGGCCAACCATGCATGATGTAATGCCTTACTTTACATAGAAGAACACTGTTGTCTATTTCTTGAGCTATGTGGTGACCAGTAATCGGGCTGTCGTTAACTTGTTCAAGTAACAGTACTGATTCGGCTGGTAAGGGAGGATCTATGTGCTTGGTTGGCAGAGGGAATCTACTGCATGAATCAGAATTATTATTCAGGATACGTTTCCTGAACTGTATATTATAAACTAAATGAACAACAGCTCAAAGGCAGGAAATACATTTTAACAAAAGTTTATTATACAGTAGTAGCGCTTTCGATTACATATAATCCTCCTCAGCTATCATAATTCAATGGACTAAACAACTGTTTAGTCCGTTGAATACAATTAACTACTTTTTTTAGATTAACTACTTTTTTTAGGATTATATGTAATTGAAAGCACTACTACCGTATAATAAATTTTTGTTAAAATGTATTTCCTGCCTTTGAGCTGTTGTTCATTTAGTTTTTAACGTTTGGCAGCGTAGAATTTTTGGAATTATTTGTATATTATAAGCATAGGCAGATAAAATCAATACCTGGCATTGAATTTGAGTGGCTGTCCTTGATGATACAGGTTTGGATTCAGCGAACAAACTGACCAAAGGATGGCAATCTATCACTAAAGTGAATCTGCGTCCTAACAAATATTTTTGGAAATGTGTCACTCCAAAACAATAGTCAAGGCCTCTTTTTCTATATGACTGTACTTTTCCTTCAGCTTTTGACAAGGAACGGGAAGCAAAAGCTATAGGCTAATCTCTATTCTCAGAGGGGTGTGACAGCACTGCTCCCACTCCATAAGGATTAGTGTCACATGAAAGCAGTACTTTCTTTGTCAAAATGCACCAGCAACAAAGAATCTTTTAAGGATTGTTTGGTTTTCCCGAATGCATCTTCCTCAATTACTAACCATCTCCATGGCTGCTTCCATTCTAATAATTTGTATAAGGGAGCAAGCAGGGTCGACATGTTTGGTAGAAACTAGCATAATATGTCAACAGTCCAATAAATGAACGCAGTTTGTCAACATTCTTAGGTGATGGGGCCTTTACAATGACATCTAGCTTTGACTCTGTTGGATGGAGAACTTCTTTGTCAATTCAATGACCTAAGTACTCTATTGTAGATTTCAGAAACTCACACTTATCCAAATGAAGCTTCACTCCAGATTGTTTAAGTCTAGACAGAACTAAGTTCAAATTCTTTAGGTGTATGGCGTTGTCTTTGCCTATTATCAAAAGATCATCTAAGTAGCAGGAAACTTCAGTCAAACCTTGCAAGATTTTCTCAATTTCTTGCTGGAATATCACCAGGGCTGAAGCGATTCCAAAAGGGATCCGAGAATAATGGAACAAGCCTTTCATCATTAACACATTAAAGCACTACAAAGCAGTCCTATAATCTAAACTAATAAGAACAATAATGAATTGAGGATGGCAAGAAATTGCTGAAAACGTTACTCAGAATAAAATCTTTTAAAACTTTTTAGGACTGCTTCATAGTGCTTTAATATGTTAATGATTATTTGCCAATAAGAGCAGTTTCGTGAGAGATTTTTCATTGGAACAAGCCTTTTTGAGTATTTATAACTACCAAATTCCATGATTCTTCATTTAATTCTAGTTGACAATATGAATCTCGAAAGTCTAATTTGGTAAAAGTCTCACCACCTGACAGCTGTGCAAAAAATTCTTTGATTCTTGGCAGAGGATACTGTTCTAACTCAGTTGCTTGGTTGACAGTAAGCATGAAATCACTGCACAGACGAACAGGTCCATCCCGTTTCAGAACAGGAACGACAGGAGCTGCCCACTCAGAAACTGTGACTGGCTCTAATATTCTTTCCTTTAGCAAACAATCAATTTTGTTGTTCACCTTATCCCACAAAGCATACAGCACGGGGCACGGTTTAAATAACTTGGGCTGTGCAGCCTGGCGGCAGCTTAGGCATACTTTAACAGCTTTTACCCGACCTAAACCACGCGAAAATATCTCTTGGTGTTTCTCTGCAGTATTTCCTTCACAGACAGTTCTATTGAACATAATTTAAAAACAAAATTTGTAGACGAATCAAAATCAGCACTTATACCTCGAAATATTGACATCAATGCCAATAGATAAATCCAATTTCTACCAGCTAAATTGGCAGTGCTTTGTTTCACCACTAGTAATGGCAGGAAAGACTATTTCTTTTCAACTTAAAATAATTTTATTGAAGCATTTTTGACCCTCTGGGTCTTCTTCAGCAATTATTACAACCAATTCTTCGCTTTTGAGATTGTTTTGTAATGATTGCTAAAGAGGATCCAGAGGGTCAAAAGTGTTTCAATAAAATTATTTTAAATTGAAGAGAAAAATTTGAAGTTTTTATTTCTGTATTTTTCTGCTCTTTGTACTGATTTTCAATGTTTTTTAAAAATGGAGCAGCATAATTTGATTGAGAATAGAATTCTCAATAATTTGATTGAGAATTCTATTTTCAATGTTTTAGAAAAGGTTTGGGCTTAGACTTTCTGAAATGTGATATTGTATTATAATACATTACTATATATACAACATTGCAATTTTCAAATACACACTTGCTGTGCTTGTGCTTACATATTTGTATTTCAATTGATTCAGTTACTAGTATTAAGCCTACACTCCACAGGCATAAAATATAGAGCAGAACGGCAGAAACCGAAATTACATTTGTAATGAATTTCAGTTTCGGGTTTAGCTTCTTTGATTCCAGAAAACGGAAGCGGAAATGAACTGAAACGCTATCTAGTGAGAAAATTTGACATTTAATCCAAAATGGATGCCTGAGTGAGTAGATACATCTAGATACCAATTTGATTTATATAATTCAGAAGCACTACTACCACTTGCAACATTTCTCAGATTTTCTTCTTCTCCCTCGTGTAACGATCACGTTGTACCTTCCACTTCTTTTTGATATTGATACCTTAATTTAATATTGATATTGAATCAATCAGACTTTAGTTCATCATTTTAAATATCGATCGCTTACCACTTTTCAATTGAAATTTTGCAGCAATGGCTGTCCAAACAATTTTTTTAAATACTGTATACTTTTATAATTTCCAATTGATTTGTCATATAGACATGAATGTTTCTGAACTTTGACAAAAGCCTCCAACATACCAATCGACGTTTCGACATGTTGAATCTGCTGCTCTGAGTAGTTTGATACGTCAATATGATGTCATATTTTTTGCTTTCTTTCATTGGTTCATCCACAGCAGAAACCAAAGTGCCACTGAAAAGTTAAAATTTTTCTTAATAGTTATTTCAGTCAATTTTCGGTCAGCATAAACAGTAAAATTTTTACGTTTTCAGTTTTAGATTTCAGTTTCAGCACTAAAATTATGCCTGTAAAGTCTAAGCTTTACTGTACTATTTCCAGCTGTACTATAAACTTTGGCTTCCTCCAATTTTACCTGATCTCTTTTTGATAAACCTTCTTAATGCAATAAAATCCCTACTTAACACTATCAAGAGTCATAGCAGTGACTCTGAGTCAAATACAGTAATCACTGACTGATTCTTATTATTGGAGTCATTATGGCCAAAATTTAACTTGCTGTTACTTTGGTCCTAAGGTAACATTATTAAGCCAATAATTATATTCAAGAAAAGTATTCAATAGGACACCAATTATCAAATTTGAAGTTTCAAACCTATAATCAAACTAGAGCAGTTTAAAAATTACAAAAATTGTCAAAAAAGCATCGTTTTTCTTCTTCTCTTTCTTCTCCTCCTCCTCTGGAGATATCTCTACAGGTTGCATCATTTAACAGATATCAATGAAATTTGGAATATAGAAGTATTTCTTAGATTACTTAGGGTTCCCTGAAAATTTCAGTATAAATGGGTCAAAATAAAGAAAGAAATAGGGTCTGTTTTCCATAAACACTTCTGTATGTTGCATTGTTTAATTTCTCTTCATCAAATTTGGAATATAGGTATATCCTGATTCAATTAAAATCTTTAAAAAGTTTGGCCCAATTGGGATAAAATTAAAAGATACAGAAGAAGAAGATTCTCTTCTATAGAAATGTCTCTATAGTAAATTCACTACAACAAAGCATTATAAGCAGTAAACTTTAAAAAAAAATTAAATAATTTATTAAGGAATGTTTTTGATCCTGTAATGGATCCTCTTCAGCTTATATGAAATTGAATAGAATAGATTTAAATATAATTTGAATAAATACTTAAATGTGAGGTCCCGAATTGCCTGGGATTCTTATGTTAATTTCTGACACCAGGAGCAATTTTTGTGTTGCTCCAGCACTTTAAAATGAATAGACACATGGGTTTGGCAGTCTGAGGTCCAGAAATAGAAGGGAAATATTTGGAAAATAACAGACACTACACCCTTTCCTTAATAAAACAAGTGTTTATTAGTAAAGAAGAAGAAAAGAGTATAGTATTGATAAAAGGAAATAAGATCATCAAATTTAAATGTGTATCAAACAAAACAGGGGAGGGGTGGATGCCAAAACGTCATGGTGTAGCATGGCCCACGGAAGACTTATCTAGAGAGACTTCTTTCATTGAATTGACCACTGTCCTTGCTCTCTTTCTAGTGACTATTTTCTCCCCAAATCTGAGATCTGTTTCTGTGTTTTTTGTTTTCTTTGTTAGTCCTTTTTTTCTGCTGGTCCATTTCTTTCCCTGCCAGTCCATTGATTTTCCCTCCTCCCATTGGGTATCATCATATTTATACCTAACGGTGGGATTTTACAGGGTACCAGCTAGTCTCAGATCAGAATGGTCATTCCTTTATTTTTTTCGGCAAGCGTTGACTTAAGAGCATTGAAAAAAGAAGTTCTCTCCATAAGTAATGTGTGGGTGTGTTGATTTGAGTGGAGGGTTATTGTTAATTACATCTTCATGATGGGAAGGATTTGATGGTCCCATTTGTTTTTAAGTTTTACAATGCACTTAGTATGGGTGCATTTTAGCATCCATTTAACATATTGGGTTATAAAACAATACAGAGAACATTGTTTTTATAAAAGAGAATACAATAAAACGTAATTGAAAAATACAAAATTTTACATATTATTGTAAAAATTTTAAAAATATATATATATTATAAAAAACTGATATAAACATAAAACAAAAGAACAAAAAGGGGGATGGGAACTTCTTGAACTCCACATTAGCATATAATTCAAAGCTTGTTATGCACAATATAAAATTAATATCATATTATATAAAAATGAACGTTAATAAAAAAATTAAATTAGTATTATGATAAAAATTAAGAATATAATAAAATTAAACTAAAGTGGTATTAATTATATGTTGCATTTTGCTGTATATTGCCAAGCTGCAGAAATGGCAGTACTTGTTTATTAATGATATTTAATATAATTTTTCTTTTCAGCAATTATTATAGATCCTTCCAAGAACAAATCTTTCTTATTATAATACATTTTTATGACCTTGCCTCTTCCCTTTTAATATGTAAAATCTTTTAAATACTGCGGTATTCAAATTGCCATTCATTATATCTTCTTGATATTCTTTAATTCCTTGTGATAAATTTCTAAATTTCCCCTACATATTCTTCTTTTTGGTTGAATGTGTTGTTGATAATAGGGATTGCATACACACCAGAGCACTGATGGTTAATAAAAAGTGTCTTATTATTGCAAATCTTAGAAAAGATAGTGGGGTTTCTTTTAGCCACATGTAGCAAACTTTGAATTATATGTTAAAATATTTATTCAAATTCTATTTAAATCTATTCTATTTGATTTCATATAAGCTGAAAAGGATCCATTATATGACTGAAAACATTCCTTAATAAATTATTTAATTTCTTTTTTAAAGTTTACTGCTTATAGTGCTTTGTTATAGTGAATTTATTGTACATAATTTTGCAAAGTTGTAAATTTTAACGAATATCAATAATATTAATTACAAACTAAACCTAACGGTTCTAACAACTCTGCTAAGTTTGGCCTGAGCTTAGGTTTTTCACTAATTTCAATACTAATAATAATAATAATAATAATAATAATAATAATAATCAAAACAATTCAACAAAACGTCACCAATTATAAGTTTTTAAATATATTTTAGTGCAGTTTGCATATTTTTAAATTATAAGTTTTTTCTTATTTTAAGTCAAATATTGCAGCAATAATTTAAAGCTTAATTTTTATTATTTTAATAATTTTTCGAAATTTGATTAATATATATATTACTGTCGATGAAGGACAGCAAGAGTGATTTAGAAAGGATAGTTTATACTCAGATGCAATATTGCAAGTTTTATATATATATATTTATATGTACATATATACATATATATAAATATATATGTATGTATGTAATTGTCATTTAGTTTTCAAAATTGTACGAAAATAAGTTCATAATCAAACGAATGTTACAGTTCCTGTTATAGTGCGACTCGTACAGTGACTCCCCCACACAGGTGGTCAGAAGAGCATACTTCATGTCCGTAACGGTTCAACGTCACACATAAAAGCACCTTACAAGTATTACGAGATCTGTTTAAACACATGGGGACCGTGAATGCCCCAACTCATGGATGTCTTCTTTGTTACGACACGGGTACCATTCCACTGTCTTTGATGTCCACTGTGTTATTCATATATTGTAGAATTGGAATTGACTATAGTCATCCAATCATATGCTCCGATGGTGCAAGATGACCAGTTAAAAAAAAAAAAATACGACTTCCACCTAATAGTTAGATGGATTCGTGATATACATGGAGTTATCACTTATAGAAAACAGTCTTCCCACTGGTTAGCAACGATTTGGACTTTTTATCTGTGCTACAGTTTTCATCGTTTCGTGAGCACATGGACAGAAACTTTATATATATATTGCAAGTTGTTCGGACGACTGGCTCTGACTATAAAAATATAAAACATTGTTTACAACAATAGGACAAAATACACCTAGGTTGGTTATGTTATTCATGCAATTAGCCATATTGCGTTGGTGCTGTGTAAAGTTGTAGAATAGAACAAATGCAATTCGATTAAAATAACTAAAAACGAGTTCAGATATAGAACGTTTTTGATCTCGATTATTCAATTGGTTTTTTCTCTCTGTCTTTCTATCTCTTTATTGTTTTATGTTTAAATCTCGATTTTTGTTAAGATTCAGATTGATACGCGATGTCAAAACAATCTATAAATGGGAAGGATTGTGTCTTTTTTGGAATTGATGAAAGCGAGAAGTGACTAGTCAGACCAATAGTTAACATATTTGTTGTTAAAACAAATTAATTACAAGACTATTTCCCAAATTATGTAAAAACAATAGTAAGCTTCGAAGTGCTCTCTTGCTATTTTAATGCGCTTTGTTACCTTTTTATAAATTTATTGTTATAAAAGTTAGATATTTATAAATATTAAAACACGAATGTTTAAACCGTGACTTTTCTGGAAAAAATTATAAGATATTTTTTAAAATAATGTAGAAAATATTAGATCTCTATTAAACACTCTAAGGGGATAAAATATATAAGTTGTTTTTTATTTTCGGATTTCTTTTAAATTTAAAATATATTATATGAAAAATAATTCTAATAACAGTAGTTGACCTCTAATCCGACATTCTATTAATACGCATTTCTGACATCTGCCACCGGGAGAAAAAATTTAATACTGTTTTGAGTTGTACGAGTATATGTATTCAAAGATAAATTATATTTCTAAATCAAAATTACTTCATATATATCTCGATAATTTGCTTATTTAAGGGATTTTTTGTTTTTTAAATATAAGTACAGTCTTACGTGCATATTTGCTTATCACTACCTACTTAAAAATAACTTGTATCAGGCTTTGTGTATGCCGGATAAGAGGACTTTACTGTTTTAAATTTTAATTTATTTTATTAATTACAAATAAAATTATGAGTTAAACAGTTTAAATTTTTATATATGTATATACATTAGAATTAGTTTAATTCACAATGATTCCCATTTTGGAAGGTTTCGACATTAAATAAAAAAAAATACGCGTTAGAAACATGATTCTGAATTATTAAAGAAATAGTAGTAGACCACAGAAGTATATCAAAACAAAATAGTTTAGTGTATCTCTTGCTCTCTCTCACTCACTCTCTGTTGAGGAAATAATATATCTGAGATGTGCTCATGAAGGATGC
The DNA here is from genome assembly GCA_000484575.1 of Olivierus martensii. Taxonomy (NCBI): domain Eukaryota; kingdom Metazoa; phylum Arthropoda; class Arachnida; order Scorpiones; family Buthidae; genus Olivierus; species Olivierus martensii. Next base: position 11,597 of record AYEL01075298.1, on the reverse strand, counting down.
AGAGAACACAGAAGTATGAAAATTAATGAGTTATAACCCTTAATAGGGTTCATGTAGTAGATTGTCTATCTAGCTATTGATATGTGCTGTCTGTTAAAAAAAATTCTAAAAAAAAAATGTAGTTATATCCAAAGACAATATATGTTGACTCATACGTCCAAAATATATATATAAATATATATAGTGTGGAGTTGAAAAGAAGGAAAATGTACTATAAGAATAATTTATATCATTTTTATATTCTACACAATGGGAAAAATATTAATAAGATCCCTGTATATATTGAGAAACATTAAAATACTGTTGACCTGTACAATGCTGTTGGAATAATTAAAAAGGGATTCTGACATTTAAGTTGTGTTTTATTATTATGTTTTTAATAATTGAAGTTGTCAGCGTCCCTTATATTGATATATTATACGGATTGTCTTATTTATCAGCTTTTCAATACAATTAAAAATATAATATTTATAAAAATGTATAGTAATACTAATACATTAATTTACGTTTGATTCTAAAATTCTAATTATAAATCATAAAATTTTAATTTACCAAAATTTTATCTATCTTTTATTCAGGATTTAACCCCATATCTCGATGATATCATACTAGGGATTTTAATATAGAGTTCCAAAATTAAAATCGCATTCTTATTAATGGTATATTTAATAGTATACAATAAATAGTAGACTACCAATAAAAAATTTCTAAAATTAGAATACATATTAGAAAATTTGAATGCTTTTATGATTCGTTTAATTCAAATTTTGATGATATATGTACAGTATATTACTGTATAAATATTTTTGATCATTTGAATTACAATATTTGAAAACAAATGAAATCACGTAATCCATATTTTGCAAAGATTCTATGATTTATTTTATTAGAATATTAAACTGATTTATATTATGTATTTTGATTTAATTCTTTAATACAAGTAAAGCATTTCGACTGCATTGAATTGCTTTGTTTGTAACTTTTGAATGGAAAAAATCAGGAAATCCTATCAATATGATTATTACGCTTTTTATTAAATTATTTAAAGAATCAAAGACAACTATTTTTTCAGTTTATTGAAATTTAACTATATCACTAAAATATTTTCATAGACTTTCCGCTTATAAAGCGTTTGATAAAGTTCGCTTATCATTTAAGAATCCTTACTGATACAAAAATTTCTTGACTTTACTTAGAAAAATAATTGAATAAACTTAACAAATCAACCTTATGATAACTATATAGGCCTAAATCAATTTTTTATAATAATAAGATAATATTGTTTGTAAATATTTATTAACATCTTACTCAGTTATCTTTTAATATAGCTCTACACGATGATTTTATATAAAAAGAAATAAAATCAAAAGAATAAATCATATAAATATGCTAGATATATATCTTGGATTTATCATGTTCTAGATCTCCAAAAGGTAATGGCGCACCCTAGTGATACGTAAGAAATTTTCAGGGGTATAGTGTTTTTGCTCGTCTTAATACATGTCTGTCTGTTGTATGGAGTGCATGCTATTTTTCTTTACTGATAAAAGAATGTGCGATTAAAAGTCTCAGTAGTTTCCAAGACTACTGCTCTAGATAACAAAATAGATCCTAGAGCTACATTTTTCTTATAATTCTTTCTTTACATAGACTTATTAAAATTATAAGAAATTATTAATAGGGGAATATTTCATTTCTAAATAAGTATATTTAGAGAAGAGACATATTCAAAATTAGATGATAAATATATATGGCTATACATAGCATGTTTTGTCATTATCTCTTATAAATAAAAACGATAAAGAAATATAAATGAAAACAATTCAAGTAGAAATATATTGAAGCAATGATATGTTTAATATATTAACCATTTATAAACTATTCATTGGTTATCATATAAGTCAAAATTAAATTAGTTCATTACAATGAAATAGAACCTAACAGAAAAATACTGTACAATCATACATTTGTTAGTGAAAAAAGTGCCCTTATGTTCGAAGTTATTTATTGTGAAAATATAACATTGAATTATAAAAACTTTTTCCCGAACCAAATATATTAATGCAGTGTTTTCCAAATTGTGGGGGGCGCGAGTCTATTCCAAGGAAGAATTCAAAAAAATATCATTTTTGAGACAAACAAAAAATAAATTCAAATTGATGTCAAGAAAAAATTAAGCGGAAAAAGAGTTATAAATACAGTACAAATATTCATGTACCCAGAAACTTTCTGCTTTCTATTTTAAAAACAAAATAACGATTTCGTTTAGTGATTGAAAAAGAATTATGAGTAACAATATATTCCATGATACCCAATTTGAGAGAATTTGTGCTGAAAAATAAACCTACCCATTGCATTAAATATTATATTGCATTAAACATATGTTCTATTTTTCGTTTTTTTTGTAAGATTTGTTTACTTGTATTAAAAATGATCACTCTATAATAAATAAATATATTTTTATGTATAAGAACTTTATATATACAGAACATGGTATATTGTTTTGTAATATTAAACTGTAAATAGAAAGTATTTATAAAATTAGACTGTTGTGGAATGAGGGGGTGTATAAAGTTTTTATGAAAAAAGGGGCGCAGACACAGAAAGTTTGGAAACTACTGTATTAATGCAATAAAAATTTCTGTAAATATCTAGCTATTCTATTTATTATAATTCAACTATGTGCCATATTCAACAGTTAGTATTTAAAAATTTAATGAAAATTATAATATCTAGCAAAGATATTCCTTCCTAGAATTCTAAGCTTTGAACATAAAATTCCGACGTTTTTTTAAACAAATACAATTCATTATTGTAATATTTTATAAATTAGTGATTAGAATATGAAAAATTGTCTTAAACAAACCTTGAAACTATATACAGTATATATGAACCAGTATAATAAATGTTATACTCAGAGTCGGCCCAAGGCACAATGTTAGTGATGCACAGCATCAGGGCGCCACCGTAAGGGGGCGCCTTACAAGATTATTTAGCCACTATTGTCTTTAGTAAAATATAGGGGGCGCTATAAAAGAACTTTGCAGCAGGGCACCGATTACCCTAGGGCTGGCTCTGGTTATACGTTTTATTTTCTCATAAAAGAGTTTATATAATTGAAAATGACTTTGAAATCAACTTATGTCCAGATTAATTAGAGATAAATTATATATATAAACTACAATATAAATACTAACCTTATTATTTAATACCGTTCTATCAAGAATTTTTAAAGCTTTCGTAAAAAATTTAGATTTTTAGAAAATTTTTTCACTTATTCCCGTTTGATATATATTCTAAAGCACTATAAATTATAATCTACCTTAAATATTGTTTTTTAAAAATTATATTTCGCAAATGAATAGAAATTCATAACAAATACATCTTTTAATAAATATTGTATTTAATTTGAAAAGTTTAGAATAAATCACCACATAAAAATCTTGCCCAACTAGTTATCAAATGAAAAAGTTTGTGAAGAATTTTCTAGCAAAATTTATCAGATAAATATGTTCATAAAGCAATTTATTTGATAACAGTTAACATAAATATCCTGTATTAAAAGTAGACCTGATTTAATCGATTTATCCCATCGATTCGAAATTCTCTTTGTATGCAATTAGGTCTAAGTTCTTTGTTTCCTTGCAACAGTTAGGAATAACAGTTTCTAAGTCAAATGAATTATAAGAAAAAAATCGATATTATAAATTTTTATCTCAGACATTTATGTAGACACTTGAATTGATACGCATTTTTCCATTTTCAATGTTTAATAAGAGAATAATTAATCGAAGTGATTTTGATTTGTTTTCCTTGAATGTGTAATATTTTTGATCGTGAGACCGTCTGCGAAGCAAAATGGGAATAGTAACTACGCCAGCTGTGCTATTATGATAACAAACTTACTTATCATTGGTGCTATAGTAATGATTGAATTTCGTGATTACTGTAACATTTATAAAACACTTAATATTGCTTACAACGCATAAAATGATGCTAAAGTATTGATGTTATTAATTACATTTTAATTCACGATATCGATGATTTAATTCTTTATAAAAGCTGATTTTATAGAATTTGAATATTGAAAAATTATAAATTTTAATATAGTTCAGTATGTAATAATTAAACATACTATTTATTCATTATTCGCAATTTCAAGAGAGGAAGACTAAGACGTATGGAACAAAGACCACCACGTCCTTCATAAACACAAATTCCTGCACACCTTGATATTAATATTTTATAAAATATTAATAATATATATTAAAAAATTATCTGCATTAACAATTAATTATTCAATATTAAAATTCAAGCATTAACAATAATATTTCAGGTTTGAACGTATTCTATACATACTTAATAAAATCTATGATTAACCCTTTACTTGCAACCATTTAAAAATGATGATCGTTTAAAGTTTTGTTATAGTCTCTTGATATGCCTAAGTTATTCATTTGAATTTTATTCAATTTAAAAAAGATGATCATTCATCACTGAGATCATTGAATGTGATCTCAGTGATATATCAATTAAACTTTTATCGGCAACTATTTAAAAATGGCAGGCATTCAAACGTCAAAGGTTTCACCTTAATAATTTTTGAACTATTTGATTAATTTTTATAAAATTTAACAGAATTGTCAGTCCATTAAATTCAAATTTTAAATATCATTAATTAGTCTTGTAAATTTATCCATATAAAAATGGCAAGCAAACTTCCGAGATAGATGAATAATGAGCTTACCTTGAAGATTTATCAAAATTTTTATTATTGATAAGAGATGGCGCTAAGCGTTAAAAGAAGGTGGCAGCATATAGCTTACCTGCATTGTACTTACATTATCATTTTTATAATTTAATATATAAATTACTTGCATTGAAGATGATTTTGATGACATTTTAATCTATTAAATTTAATCATTCTAAAATAAATGCCACGTTCAGAAAGTAGGTACCAATTAATAGTTCGAAATAGGATTTCGAACTGCTTCTTATATTTATGTCAAATTCGAATACTGTTACAGGTTGTATTATAGTTTAATATCATTGATTTGAACCACAAATTAATACCAGTAATAAAATACTTGTTAACTAATTTAACTTTCGGGCCTGTGTGGCTTTTGGCTACGTTCCATGGTCCTGGAGGCAGGTGAGGGTATATCTTTTATACCTAAACCCGGGTTCAATTCTTATACCAAGGTTAAGTCCTATTGTCTGATCAATCCGATGTTTTTAATTGAAGACATTAGAGAGGTTGGTGGATAGGTTTATTAGGGATGGGGACTTGGTTAGGATCTCCCTTTGTCGCGGATCCCCCTTTGTCGCAGCCAATTTGCTTATCAATCTGGCAAATCAACTGAGCATGCTCTTTATGAGGTTGTCTCGCTCATTGAGAGAACTTTTGGAGATACAAGGAAATTGCCTTGGCACTTTCCTTGATATTCAAGGGGCTTTTGACTCTACTTTTTTTGAGCAAATTAGCCTTGCTGCTACCAGCAAGGCTAATTTGCTCAAAAAAAGTAAAAAAAGTAAAAAGTAATTTCCTTGGTGCTTTCCTTGATATTCAAGGGGCTTTTGACTCTACTTCTTTCGAGCAAATTAGCTTTGCTGCTATCAGACATGGAGTCATTTCAACGATTATTCGTTGGATTGGCTCCAAGCTGAGGCATAGAGTTGTTTTTAGCAGACTCTATGAGGAGAAAATCACAATTCTCACTGACAGGGGCTGTCCGCAGGGGGGTGTTGTCTCCCCTTCTTTGGAGTCATGTGGTGGATGAGCTATTTACTTAATAGGAAGGGTTTCTTCACTGTTGGATATGCTGATGACATCCATTGTTGTGGTGGGGAAGTTTCCTAGGACTGTTTCTGAAAGTTTTTCAGACAGCTCTTAATACAGTTTCGCACTGGTGTAATAAGGTTGGATTTTCTGTTAATCCGGCCAAGACTGTTATTGTGCCTTTTACTCGAAGAAGACAGTTTGTAGGGATAACCGAGCCGACCTTCTTCGGTAAAAGGTTGCAGTTTTCTACCCAGGTCAAATACCTTGGCATTTTGTTTGACAAGGGTTTGACTTGGAAACCACACATTGAGTTTGTTGTTGGGAAAGCCTGTAGGGCTCTTTGGGCTTGCAGGGTATTTTGGGTAAGACTTGGGGTCTTAGGCCAGGGCTGTTGTTTTGGATTTATACCATGGTTGTGAGACCATTTCTTACTTATGCTGCCATTGTATGGTTGCGTAGGGTCTTACTTAAGACTTGTCAGGCCGAATTTGGAAGGATTCAAAGGCTGGCATGTTTGGGCATTACTGGGGCTATGAAGACTGCTCCTACTGCAGCTTTGAGGTCCTCTTATGCATTCCTCCTCTGCATTTGTTTGTCGAGGCGAGTGCTCGGGAGAACTATTCTTTTATTATTTTTTTGTCAATAGATGACGCCACTTTCCACTCAGTAAGAGTACTAAGTGGTGGGGCGAAACAAGCCCTTCCACAGGCTGCCCACACCTGCGGAGGGGTCAGCCGGATTGTAGAGGACGGGGATCGACGGGCTGGGCCCGGACCCCATGATAAATATTTTCAACCGGGAGGACTATTATAGGCTTCATTCTTCTGGGAGAGGGATTTCTTGGACCCATAAGGGGAAGCATCTGTCTTTTGAGTGGGACAGGATACACTGTAACATTCTTGGGATGGTTAAGGATTACATGGTGCCTAAATTTAACTTTTTCCGGCCCTTCATTGTAATTTTTCCCAGTTTGGAGGACTGGAGGGGGGGTTTGGGCACAGTATCAAGGATGATTTAGTCTGGTTTACGGACGGTTCTAAAACCACAACTGGTGTTGGGGCGGGGGTCTACTGCAAAGGGACTTGGATGTTTTATTCCTTTTCCCTTGGGCAGTTTGCCACTGTCTTTCAAGCAGAAAACTTTGCTATTTCTGCATATGTTAGTATTAATCTTGATAGGATAAAAATATATTTACCAACATAATCTCAGGCTGCTCTTAAAGCACTTGATAATTCCCGTTTTGTCTCTAAACGCTCTTAAAGCACTTGATAATTCCCGATTTGTTTCTAAACTAGTATGGAAAAGCACTTGATAATTCCCGATTTGTTTCAAAACTAGTCTGGGAATGCCGCCTTCTCATTGGGAAATCTTGATAGGGGTTATATTGGTAAACAGATTTCTATCCTATCTGATTGTCAGGCTGCTCTTAAAGACTTGATAATTCCCGTTTTGTTTCCAAACTTGTATGGGAATGCCGCCTTATATCCTATCTGACAGTCAGGCTGCTCTTAAAACACTTGATAATTCCCGATTTTGTTTCTAAACTAGTATGGGAATGCCGCCTTCTCATTGGGAAACTGTCCACCAAGAACAGGGGGTACCTGGTTTAGGTACCGGGACACAAGGGGATTGGGTGTAACGAGGTTGCTGATAAGCTTGCCAGGGAAGGGCCTTCTTACTCAAACCTTTTTATTTTGGCCCATGTTAGCCTTTGAGTTTGACACCCTTGATCTACAGTGATAGTCAAAAGTATGTTAACATACAAATGAAGGGGAGAAATTACTAAATTTTGACGTGCTAAACACCAGAAAACAAATTGTAAATTTATAGAATAAATTAGACTGTCTTTTATTCAAAACACCTGTAATGGTTAAGCATTTTGGAGAATAATATTAATAAAAACCTAAAAAAGTTACTATTTAAGCAAATTAGAGTGAGTCAAAATTAAGTTACCACCATGCATTATTGTACTTGTGCTGGCGGCTGTGTTGAAAAACTGAAACATAATTGTAGATATTTTATTGTTGTGTTGCTAAAAAAGAGACTAAAAATTCATAAATATAATGAGCCCAAAGGTTTCTGAGATTTCAGAGGATATTTGAAGGTTAATGGTGAGGCTAAAAGAAGAAGGAAAATCATTTCGAAAAATAAAAGTGGCTAAAGTAAGTCGTGTAGCAGTTAAAAACGTTATAGAGAAGTATGTTAGAACAGGAAGCGGGAAGAATTTAGTTCATTCTGGCTGTCCAAAAAAGTTTTCTGATGCGAATGTGCGTTTTGTAACCAGGTGTGTCAGGAAAGAGGTAGAGAAAAGCACTGTTAAATTAGCTGTAGAATTATCTGAAAGGAATGAAATATCAGTAAGCACTAGTACTGTTCGAAGGGCTTTAAATTCAAATGGGTAACATGGGTGCATTCCTTGGAAGAAGCCACTTATAACTAAAAAAATCGCATTAAAAGATTGCAGTTTGCAAAGCTATATGTAACCAAGTCTCCAGAGTTTTGGGAGAACGTCCTGTTTACTGATGAAAGCAAATTTGAATTATTTGGAAGTAAAAAAAGGCAAAAAATTTGGAGGAGAAGGAATTCTAAGTTCCAACCACAAAATATTGTCAACACTGTCAAACATGGAGGTGGTTCTGTCATGCTCTGGGGTAGTATAGCAGCATCTGGGACTGGGAGAATAGCATTCATCGACACCATGCTGGATAGATTCGGATATTTAAATATCCTAAAATCTAATTTATTACCAAATGTTGAAAAGCTAGGACTTATAGGGTCACTGATTTTCCAATAAGATAATGACCTGAAACATACTGCTCGTTTAGTTGAATGGTTACAATACAATATGAATGTTGTTGACATGTGCAATAGGAAGAGATGGCCAAGCAAAGATTCTCATTTCTCTTTGGGTATACCTTGTATTTAGATTACAAGTTGTTGTTGATTTTTGAGTTAGTTAGCTAATGCAATTGAAATATTCCAATATTACCAGCTAAGTGGATTTGAAGGATACCAAAGTCCAAGCCTAGCACCTCTGCAAGTCCAATTAATATACTGTTGACATGAAAATGATTGATCAATAAGAGCTATTAAATGATCCTCTGATACACCATTGTAATTAATACTCCTTTCATAAATTCCTGTACTTCCATTTCCTTTAACATTTATAGAGTTTTCTGAATCATGATGTACAATAGTTAAAACCTAAAATATAAAAAGATAATTTTAAATAATTATTTTATCATAAAAATTTGAATTTAAAATATTAATTCAATTATATTTAAATAAATGCACGAAAGTTCTAAATAATTATTGTTTAATAAAATTTCATTTTATGAATTTTCTCCAAAACAAATTATTTTATTTATACAATTTTCATAATGAATAAGGAAAATACTCCACCCTAGTAATGCCATTAAATCTACTTTTAAGTTGACAAAGAAAGCCCGTACTTTTTTTTTTTTTATAGGAAAAGTCAAAGCAATAGTTGGGCTCCTTTCCACTCTGAGGAGAGCACCAAGGAGTCCCATAGGTGTGTTTTAAAAGTGTTTATTACACCCAGAAATGGTTTATAATTTTTAAAGAATGTTTATTGTGTGTGCAAAAAACTTTATTGTGCTTATGTGAAAATGGGCAAGCAAACCGGAAGCAATGAAAACAAAGAACATCCAAAAATGAGAACCCCAGCCAGGGGAAGAAGAAACAGACTCAAGCCCCCAGGCAAGAGTCAAAACCCAAACGGAAAACAAACTAGGCAGAGAACGGAACCAGAGGAAAAGAAACAGAAACAAAAACCCAGGCAAGAGCCAAAACCAAAAAGAACCAATGCAGCAGCCAAAGCAAGGGTGCAGAACAAAGTGCCAAAGGGCACAAAACCAAAAACAAACAAGAAAAAGAAGAGGAAAAAAGAACACAACCAGGAGGAAACAACAGCACTGCAAACCCAGCAGGCAGGGACAAAGACACAAAAGACGAAGACAGAACAAAACGAAACAGAGCCCAGCTTGTGGAGTTCCGTAAACTCCCAGAACCAAAGTGACCATGTCTGGATGGACCGCCAAACCCAAAGGGGAAGCCTAAGTAGGGAGTAGCAAATCGGCCGCAGGACAAAACAAGCACAACAAACAAAAAACAACCTCCAACCAGGAGGAAAACAAAAGAAAAGAAAAAACCAAAAACCAAAGCAAAAATTAGCTGTGAGGATCATACAGTCCAAAACTATTCGAAATACCCGACTTAACGATAGACAAAGAACCGGGATCACTCACAATAATGTTCAAGTCAACTGGCCAAGATACAAATTTATTGGTAAAATATGTCACTAGTTTCCGTCTCCACTTGTCAAATAAAACACAATCATATATTATATGAGACACAGAGTCGCCATCAGCACTACTGCAATTGCACATGTTTATATTGTTAATTTTGAAACGGTATAAATAATTATTAAATTTGCCATGTTCAGAAAGAAATTGAGTTAACTTTGAGTCTAGTACTCCTAAATTTAATTTTATTCTATGATATACTGTTGGAAAAAATTTATGAGTAATTAAACCTTTAGTATCATTAAGCCAAATATTGTTCCATTTATTAACGGACAATTCACGAAGTGCTCGACGGGCAAAACTCAAAGGTAGTGGTATTGTAGTTATCACATTATTAAGGTAAACATTTGTGGCGAGGAGATCCGCAAGATCATTCCCAGGGCAGCCAGAATGTTCCTTGACCCAACAAATACTAGTATTATAGAGAATCTTACATTGCCAAAATAAAACAAACGTATCAAAATAAAGTTTAGATTTTAATGGTGGTTTAGCCAAAATAAGTAAAGAGGTACGTGAGTCAGTACAAATTAAAACATTGTACAAGTTATTTTCATCTATGAATTTTAAAGCTTGATAAATGGCAAACATTTCTGCCTGCACAATAGAATTTTTTCTCTCCAATTTGTAATCCTTACACTGAAGCACCTGTCTGCCCGAAGAAAACAAAATGCTGAGCCCGTGCCGAAGGCAGCTGATGAGCCGTCAGTATAGATACGCAATTCATGGGATTGATTGTAATTATCAATAAAGTCAGAGTAATACAGGCCGGGATGAGGGAGCTGGCGAAAATTAGCATTATTTTCAATCTCAAATGCAGTATTATTCAGAAACCCTGATTTTCTAACAAAATATAAATCTGCAATTTCTTTAATTTGAATATCTAAAGGCAAAATACCTGCTAAAATTAACGATGAATGACGTGAAATTGTCCTATACCCTTTAATTAATCTAATTGCCATGCGACGTTGAAAACGAAGTAGCATCTCTTTAATATTTGTTTTGCCAATCACCCCAAACCAAACCGGGCATGCATATGTTAACTGTGGTATTATTACACTGTTATATATTATATGCAAAGTTTTTGAATTAAGGCCCCAACTACGTGCTGCAACTCGTTTAAACATTGAGATCAAAGAGTCCGCTCTACCAAGGACATGCCTTAAGTGAGGAATCCAATTAAAATTTTTGTCTATTATGCAACCTAAATATTTAAATTGGTCAGTATATTCCAATTTTGTACTACCCAAAAAATATCTGGATAATTGAATTTTATTTTTCTTGTAATCATCATCAACTTACTTTTACTAGGATTGAACTGTAATTTATTTTCCAAAGACCAATTAAAAATAATTTGTAATGATTTATTTGCTTTACGTTTTAACTGGTAAATATTTTTATCTGTGATCATTGCAAGGCAGTCGTCAGCAAAGCAGACCAATTGACACCCTTTGAGGAATTTTAAATCAAAGATATCGTCCAAGAGAATATTC
>AYEL01075296.1:0-71475 GCA_000484575.1 Olivierus martensii | reverse complement strand
AAATAAATAAATAAATAAATAAATAAATAGTTATCAAATGACAATACAAATTACATACTATTATAAATATACTTGTATATTTGTAATCAATAATCATCAATAGCAACTCTTACTTAAGTGATTATCAGAACTGATGAAATCAGTATAATACCAAAAATAAACTATCTGTATTCATTAAAAAACAATTGCAAAGAACTCAAATTAAATGATGATACAAACTAAACTATTTTAACTGTAAGATGAGTATCTTCATTATTAAGTATGATCATATTTGATAATGGTCTCTGTGTGTTAAAACAGAAAGTACTTCTTGTTTTTTGTTTCAATTTATTTAATTTTTTGTTATTTTGCACAATTAAAAAATAATTTAGTTTGTATCATCGTTTATTTTAAATACTTTATTTTGTATTCAGGCACAATGAGTATCTTCAAGCTTAAACATGATACCTTTAAGAAAATTTTGTATTGATTTGTACTGAATTTCATGTCTAGTATTGATATGCATTAATTAAAGAAAATCTAAGTGCAAAATATAAAGTCTACAAAGTACAAGGAAAAAGTAAATCCAATGGCCAAAGAAATAGTACAGTGAAATTTAATTCTTTTATATAACAAATTTTTTAATTTTTCTAATGTAATCACACTAATTGGGTCCTAAATTCAGTTACGAATTATTAAAATATGATTGCCTAAGTATACCAAGAATATGATCATCTCATTCTTGCTATATTACTAATGAGATTCCATAATTTGTAATATAACTGTACTGTATTTTTTTTATCATCACAAATTTGAAATCATTGATATAATGTTAATAAAGTCAAACTGGATTCTATGGTATATGTAGAAATATAATTATAATTACTAATCGCCTAATTTGTAATGAATTCATAACACCTAAAACAATGTACTGTATATATAAAATTCAAAAAATGTAATCGCAAATTTTGTAATTCACTATTTTTTAATATCTACTTGTGAAATGCAAAAATTCAGCAAATTTAAAATTCAAGTCATCTCGATCTACTTTGCAATATAAACTGATGTTCGAAATAATTGTCATGTACATAATATGAGTTAATTATAAGATTTCAATCGATTTCAGATTGACGATTTTTGTAATAACGATCAAAAGAAATGATTAACCGAGCTAAAAATCACATTGATTCGAACCTTGGCGGGCCCTTAGGCAAGCAGGTGTATGTGTATGGAGGCACGACGCCTCTGTTCCGCGTCATGCGCTAAACCGGTCCAAGTGGAAAAAAAAACAGCATTCCTAATTTGGTAAGTGGTATATTATTACATCGTGTACTCACTGAGTCCCGGTATTTCTTCAAACGAATTGATTCCTTTGTCGACCAGGTCGATTTCGGGATTATTGTGCTCTTTGGCATCATCCAGTACCTTCTTTACCTTCGACATTCTATTGTTGAAGTCCAGAAAGTTACAGGAAGTGTCACTTGATTTCTCCATAGCGCATGCACTTACTCCACACTCCCTTCCGCTCTGAAGGCTAACACACTTTGAAGCGGTGACGTCATAAACGCCTATTTTGCGGCTAACAATATTGACGTCATATTTAAATTTTTACCATCTGTGGGATCGGAAAAATATAAAAATAATAAATATGATTAATTTTTTGTTAAAGAAGTGTTATTCGATACAATCAAACTTACATTTTTCGTACCATTTGTTTTTGTTTTCGGTCTTCTACGTATTTCTTCTGTAAAAATAAATAAATAATTTACAGCCAAATCAGAACAATTAGTTTAATTAATAACTTAAAATACTTATTTTACATTAGAGGAAAACATAAAAGCAAACAAAGCAATACAAAAGCAATACTAAATTTATCACGATTTTGTAATCATATAAAATTAAACAAGAAAAAAAAATTGAATTGTTTATATATTCGAGGTTTCATTAATTATTTATAAGTTTATTAATGTAGAATTAAATACAGACTATTAGTATAAATATTAAATTATTAATTTATTGTTATCAGTTTAATTTATGCAAAAGTTTACAGAATTTAATGAATACATGACAAACTTTAAACAAACTGTGGTATGCAGTCTATTTATTATCTCATATTAAGCATATTTACTAAGTCTTCTTAAGTGATAATAAAATGATATAAAAATATCTAATTATAGTTAATTAACTATAAATAGTGATTAAAATATTTAAACGCTTTTAAAGCTTCGTACAAAACGATAAAAATAAAGTGAATTAAGTTGATTAATTGCCATTTTAAAGGACTTGTTTTATTAAATTAGATCCTGTAATGAAAATTAATTTAACTCACCTAATGTATCATTAAAACATTGTTAACGAAACGCAAAAAAATAAAAATTTAAAATCACTTTTGCATAATTTTAAAATTAATCACGAAAACTTGTTTATATATAAATTTAGAATATAGCAATGACTTTCTATATATTCTTTTATGATTTCGAAAAACTGTTATATATTAAGTTTTATAATTTTTTTTTTATTTTGCTTAATCAAAAATAATAATACTCTTAATTAACTAGAAATTGTTCAATTTTTTGAGATTTTTTTTTTTTCTAGAATGGCTATCGCAAACTTCATTCTTTCTCCTCCTTTTTTTTTATTTTGCTTAATCAAAAATAATAATACTCTTAATTAACTAGAAATTGTTCAAATTTTTTTGAGTTTTTTTTTTCTAGAATGGCTATCGCAAACTTCATTCTTTCTGCTCCATTAATTTATTAGTTAGTCATAAATACAGATATTTTGAATCATGATATTAGTAATGTATTGTACTTGTACGTCCTTCACTTGTACAGTTTAAGTAATTCTGTTATATCTCAATAATTCTACTTTCGATGATGATGATAAATTCTGTATAAACTAGTTTGAATCACGAGTGATGAAATAAAAGATTAGACAATTGATTTCAGGTATAAAATGCATTTATTTTAATTATTTTATAAGAAAATAATAGAATAGAATTAATCGTTTTTCTGTAATAACATAACCATGAAAAACAACAAATCAAAATTAGTGGTGGACTATAGATTGATTTCAGGTATAAAATGCATTTATTTTAATTATTTTATAAGAAAATAATAGAATAGGATTAATCGTTTTTCTGTAATAACATAATCATGAAAAACAACAAAATCAAAATTAGTGGTGAACTATAAAAAGTTCGTTTTGGGACGATTTTTTTATACTGTGTCCTATTCTAATAAACTTACCGATTCATAACAATATTTATGTAGATTTTATTTTTATTTATTTATACAGTATTTTCATATATAGAAAGCACTAAACTAAATAAAGAAAATATTTTATCAGTTATATAAATTGGAATCTTTAAAAAACAATAACAATATTGTAATTTCATTTGTCCTCTTATCGTGTTTAAGATCTTCAAAATTCAAAAAAATCGTATAAACATAAACCAGAGGATATTGCAATTAATAATTTATAATTTATGTAAAAATTATCAATAACTTGCTTAGAGAAATTACTAGCACAATTGAAAAGAATTCACTCATCAATAATCTGTTGAATGATAATACTTCATAAAATTCATAAAAGTACGCTTATGTTTTAGTAGGCTGCTTTAACCTGTTTAAAAATATCTGAATTTCTGAAGGATCCGGTAAGTATTCTCCAAGTGTAGTTCTTACGATCCTAGGTCCCACATTTAAAAATTTTTCAGGAGTCCAGACGGATTCCTGCCTGCTGAGCCTCACTGCCCTCAATCCGCCCGAACCCGTTTAATGTGGGTGGCACATCATGGCCACTGTATTTACTCACTGCATTATATCCATTAGAATAGAAAGCGATGTAAATTAATAAAAACAAAAGACCCTCATAAAATACGACAGCTTTTAGTTGTTACATAAAATTATTATAACCATACACAATATTAGATATCTGTTATATGGAATCTAAAAATCTCCATACAATGTATATAAGAAAGAAAGACTAGAGAAACTATTGGAAATGTAAAAAAATAAAATACTAATAATTTTGTAATTTCAACAACAGAAACACAATAGGCCTACATATCTATTCATTAGATGAAATCTTTCGATTTAATATGAATTAATTATCCCATTTTATTTTATAACGATATAAAATGTTTCCAACATTAATAATATTTTTCCATTTGATATATAGGGTATATATTTCCTTATTGGCAAATTTATCTTCAATGTCATGATTTTCTAATGAATAGTTAAAAAGTTATTAAAAAACTACAAAAGTATGTCATCCATTTTTTTAAAACATTGAATTTATAAGGTTATATGACAAGGGTGACCAAACTTCATGTCACTATGAGCCACATAGGAGCATTTCAAATACTCAAGAGCCGCATTTTCTTTGGAAATGTAAAAAAATAAAATACTAATAATTTTGTAATTTCAACAACAGAAACACAATAGGCCTACATATCTATTCATTAGATGAAATCTTTCGATTTAATATGAATTAATTATCCCATTTTATTTTATAACGATATAAAATGTTTCCAACATTAATAATATTTTTCCATTTGATATATAGGGTATATATTTCCTTATTGGCAAATTTATCTTCAATGTCATGATTTTCTAATAGTTAAAAATTATCAAAAAACTACAAATGTCATCCATTTTTTTAAAACATTGGATTTATAAGGTTATATGACAAGGGTGACCAAACTTCATGTCACTATGAGCCACATAGGAGCATTTCAAATACTCAAGAGCCGCATTTTCTTTCTGGATCAATGAGAACAACATCAATTTTTCAGGTAATCTTAATAATGATTTCAAAAATTGTTTATTTCAGATGCATTTATTTCGTATAGATGCATACTTTTTACAATAGATAAAAAAATAATATATCTGTAATTTGTTTAACTTAAATAAGTATTTGCTTCATATTTACTATTGACTTTCATGATATGGAGCCACATTGAAGATACCAAAGAGCCGCATGTGGCTACCTCTGTTATATGATGACAAGGTCGTTTTCAATTAAATGATTTTCCGTTAAATTTTATTAAAATCTATAAATTCAAAAATATTTAAAAAATTCTATCAAAAATTGCAGTTTTTAAATGTTGGAGCTGAAAATTTAAAACAAATACTGTGACATAACATTAATGATAAAATATTCCTATCGAATTTCATAAAAATCTACAGATTAGAAAGTAATTGATAGGGATGATAATCATATAAAGATTGCCATATTATTGTTGGCTTTTATGTCTATTGTTCTATCTAAACTCAATTTTTTTCTTCAAAAAAAGAATAAAAATGGGAGATTCTATGAACTATTTATGATTCTGCCTTATTTTAAATGAATCCTCTTTCAAGTTTTAACAGCAGAAATCTTGATTTCCAAATTAGGCAAACACAGGTAATTAATTTGTCATAGTTAACTTGTCATTCACATATTAAATATCAAATTAATTCATCCACGTAAAAAATTTCGAGTATCTAATTTAATCTAATAAACATTTTTGTGTGTAATAAATGAAATTGGGCCATCCGATGTATGTTCACAATTGAAATGGCATTCCGTTGATTCTTATTCTTTAACTCTCTATTGACACTATCACAGATATAGGCAGCCCATGCTGAGCTCTAAAATGGAATTTTGTATTATGCATATCATCTTGAGATTTCGCAGCACAGAATTAATCAAATCAAATCAATTAAAATGATATAGGAAAATACTGTAAATGACATATTAAATTCAGGGACTTGAATTATAGACCATTAATAGCATAGAAAGTTTGTAAAGCGTGACAGATCTTTAAATAATCGTTTGTATAAAACAATGACCGATTTGTTTTGAATTTTTTCATTAAAGCAATAAATTAGGCATTCGATAATTGATTGTAAGAACACTGAATTTTAATTATAATTTTCAATTTTAAGTGAAGAAGGAAAAATTATATCCCATAACTAAATTACAAAGCAAAGCAAGAATTAATTTCTCCTTAAACTATTCTGAGAAATCATTATATACAGTATTGTATTATAAACTACAGTACAATAATGCGAATTTTCTAATTTGGAATATATGATTCATTTATCATGACTCCTCCGGGAAACCAAATACTGTACAATTCAGTCTAATTTACATAAAAAAAGTGAACGTAGAGATTACTTCTTAATGAAAATTTTTACACAATCAAGCCGACTAATGAAACCGAAAGTTATTAAGCGGCAGACAATCCATGCCTATCACGAGGCCTTTCACACCTTTACTGAAGTCGGCTATCACGTTAGGTTAGAATAGTTTTAATTATGCAACTAAATCACATGTGAGATACTTTTGGAGAGGACACTTTTAAAGCCCTCCATAGTCTGGCCATTATTATCTATGTCGGTATCAACTGGAAGGTTGAAACATGGGATTCAACAGATGGAATGCGGATTCCTTCAGAGCCACAATTCCGGCTCCCACACATCTAAGAGATATGGGACCTGGAATTGCTGCTGTCAGGTGAAGAATATGGTTTTCACGAGAGTTCGGAAGCCGGATCTTCGATATTCGACCTCCATATTCTGGCTATTTTCATCATGGGTAAGGATTATTCATAGTAGTGTTTAGATTGGTTCTGCCAGTTAGTAATCAGCAAATGATTGAAAAATGATATTTGAAAAATTATGGTCGACCAAAACGTTGCTTGTTAACTGAAATATTCGAGATCAATTCCTGATCCCTTAGCATTTGCCGGATATCTGCACGGGAAATTCGGTGCCAAGAAAATACAATTCATGGTCTCATATCGCCAAAATTTTTTCAGGAAACATCCATATCCGACTTGTTGAACTCTATCATTCATTTGACAGCCGATCCCATCAGAATATAAGTGGCTTATGATAAGCATTGGAAATTGGAACATTTGCTGCTTAGGCGACTGCGTTCAAATGTTCACGAGTATGTATTTTGTAGTTGGAAAGGGGCATAAAACCACACAAAATAGGATCATATATTCGAATTTTTCAGGGATTCCAGTCCGATTACTGATCCCACCTTTCATTTATCAACTAAATCACTACGAATGGCCTATGATGGACTTTATTCATAGTTTTGATAAAAATATGATTAGTCCGGTGCCTCATATTCCTTATTAAGATTTGACGCATATAACCCTGAATAGTTTAATCTAATCCAATCTGAATAATTTTGATGAGTTTTGATAAAAATATGATTAGTCCGGTGCCTCATATTCCTTATTAAGATTTGACGCATAAAACCCTGAATAGCTTAATCTAATCCAATCTTAGTAATTTTGATAACGGCCGATCCCATCAGAATATAAGTGGCTTATGATAAGCATTGGAAATTGGAACATTTGCCGCTTAGGCGACTGCGTTCAAATGTTCACGAGTATGTATTTTCTGGTTGGAAAGCGGCATAAAACCACACAAAATAGGATCATATATTCGAATTTTTCAGGGATTCCAGTCCGATTACTGATCCCATCTTTCATTTATCAACTAAATCACTACGAATGGCCTATGATGGACTTTATTCATAGTTTTGATAAAAATATGATTAGTCCGGTGCCTCATATTCCTTATTAAGATTTGACGCATAAAACCCTGAATAGCTTAATCTAATCCAATCTTAGTAATTTTGATAATAACATTCCGGCAATCTCTTAAATTTATTTAATTTTTAATTAGAATAAATATTAATGTTCAATTTTATGAAATTATTTATTCTGGAGTAAGTATAGAAAACTTTGTAGAACAATTTTTCATAAATATATCGATTTGAATAAATTGTATTAACTATTTCAGATGCGATTTAACAATTAAATAGTTTTAATTATTATAAAATAATATCAGTTAATAAATGAGTTTAATTGGCGTCAAGATGGAGTTCTCACAAGAGTTGTCCAGAACTCGCTCCTGTTGCCAAATTAAATTAGCAACAAAAAAATCTATTTCTGAAGAAAATCTCAAAAACAAAAGTTTTCTTCACAATATTTCAACAAATTACAAAAAATTTCAAAGCACAATATGCAGCGCTAAGAAATCAGCAAAAAATTTTTTTAAGAATACGCAGAAGATATTCCGTAAAAAACGGTTAGTTACAATTGTTCAAATTACATTATAGTATAATACTTGATATTTGAAAAATATTGATATTTTTAAATAACTTTTTCTATACAAATAGAAAAAGTTATTTTTTATTAAATCAATCATTTTTAGAATTGATAATCACTGCTTTTATATTAAAAAAGAATTTCATTTACTACAAACAAACAAAGCAATAAAAACATCACGCTTGTATCCTTGAAGAGAATGGGAAGTTCACAAAGAAGGAAAAAACCGATTTTCTTTCCTTTGAGCTTTGAAAACCATAAGTAAAAATTTTACCATGTTGGTGATCAGCCAAAAGATGGTATAGACTTTTGGAAGCAGTGCCGGATCTAAGCCGTTTGCACCTAATTGGGCCCCACGCTTGAGGAGGCGCCGCGTTTAGACAAAATGAAATCATGAAAAAGCTAATAAACGAATAATAACTGTTTAGAATCTTTAGATTTACTATTATAGTTGGGCTTTTACACCCCAGACTTCGAACAAATAGTTTTTGTAGATCCATAAAAAGAAAATTTTTTCTAGGAAAAGTTAAATTTGAAAAATCGATTTTATTTTATCTCTTGGAACATGTGGGAAAAATTTTCTATTTAAAATAACACTATTTTTGCTGATTCCAATGTATTCTTATCTAATATTCTCAAAATATTTTCTGAGTACTCAAATAAATGAACAGCGGGTGAATCTTTTTTCAAATTAGAATTAAGTACGCATACTATATGTAAATGTTGCCAGAAAATATCGAAGAAAGTTTCATAGTTTAAATGAATAATAGTTTATTAGTTGATCTTGGATTAATGACTGAAGTAGACGAAACTCGCATTTTTAACGTAAATATAAGGCCGGAAGACTCTTAAAAATAGGAAATGGGTTATAAGTGGAATTTACAGAATAACAAGTGAGTATTTTTTAAAATATGATATCCAACCAGGACCGACTCAACATACGATCAAAAGGAGCTCCCGTTCACAGTGTCGATATTTAAGGGGCTCAAAAGGGCAGGACCGACTCAACATACGATCAAAAGGAGCTCCCGTTCACAGTGTCGATATTTAAGGGGATCAAAAGGGCGCTGGCGCATTTTGTGTTTTATTATTATTATTATTGTAGTAAGACACAATTATTTTTTACACATAATTTAAATGATGAACAATCGGATCACCCATCAAAACTGATGATTTGAAGGGCGCAACAAAAATTTTCGCTCGGGATGCTAAAAGTTCTAGATTCGATAGTGTATCCAACAAGTGAATCATTAATTCTGTTCTTACCAGGAATGTTATCGAAGGTTCTACTTTTATTACTGATAATTGATGAATATACAGCCCCAATCGCAACAATTAGTTTATAATCATTTTAAGGATAAACATTCAAAAAAACTTCATAGATCTTGATTTTTCCTGGATAAATATGCAGAGAATTTTAAATTTTTCAAGTTACTTTAAAAGTATTCCAAAGATCTACTCAAAATATAATATAATTCATCAGATAAATAGTTTATTTATTTATTTATTTTTTGAGACAACAAATCAATTATATTTTGCACCGTTTGAAAAATTATTGACATTTTTAAAGTTCCTTTTAATTTTCATACATAAGTATTAATTTAACATTTTTTGTGTGTTTTCATATGTTGATTTACTTGTCCAAAATGAAAAGACGAAAATCTCTCGATTATGACATATATAATATTACACATAAATTATAATTATATTATTTTGCAATATTATTGCAATTATATTTGTCATTTGTTGAAAGAATTCTGTCAAATGAAAGTGCTTCGGATACATTTTTTACTTATTGTCATTAATAAATAAAAAATGTAATATATGTGACTATCTCGAACTCATTGATAACGTTGATTCTTGTATTTTTGAATAGAAACATTTGCTAACGCATATATGCGTCCATAGTCCACAGTCTACACCGATAGCTTTAGCTGGATGTATTTATGCGTCCATAGCAGTCAAACATAATTAAAAATGCGTATTTATTTATAAACGTTACTTATTTTATTTATACATAACAGCCATATTTTGAGGGGCCCGTGAGAAATATCCAATCGGGCCCCGCACTAACTTAATCCGGCACTGTTTGGAGGGGTTGTCTTCTTGAGGTCTCAGACAGTCTCAGGCATCATTTCATCAGGCTCCTAACTTCTGATTATTATGGCAAAATTGAACTAACAACAGCGCAGAAAAATCACAGAAGCATGCAATCCCCTTTGCCACATAAAGGAGTAGCCTAAAGGGAGATTTACTACAAGACTATGTAATATCTACCGTAATAAAAACTAGTTTTACATAATGTTGTATTAATTGAATAAAATAAATAAACGAACAAGTTTACAAATCCATTGAAAAGGATATTACTTTCACTGGCTCTTTTAGGGTCATTCGCCCATCCTCAGTAAAATATGTAAAAAAAAAAAAATCACCAATAATTAGTAATTTTTAATGTAAAATAAAATTGCAGTTTTTAATATTTGTATATTAAACGCATTAATAAGTTCATATTTTGGTATCCATATACGCGAACTATATTAGCGGAAAGAATGAATATTAATTTATGCAATGGTTTTAAACATTTTCATTTCATATTTAGAATTTATTAGATAAACTCCAATAATTTAATTAAATTATTATACTATAGTTTTAAATTTCGTTCATAAAATTATTTTAAATATTTTGTTTTAGAAAGATACTTAGAATTTTCATATAGATTAATAGCAATTCTAAATACTTTCCTATTAAAATATATAAGTATATATATATTGCATTTAGATTTTTAGATAAATGTTATAAAAAATGAAATTTTCAAAATTTATTAATACAAAGTCGATTTTATAATATTTTATATTTAAATGCATATTATGTATCCTATATTTTAAATTTCAGTAGTAAACAAAATTATCACTTTATATAAGTATTAAAAAATGAAAAAAAATGCAAAAAACAATAGTTTGTTGGCAAATGTATATAAAAGTAAGAAAAATTAATTGAAAGAACGAAAAATAAAATAATCACAAAATTTCTTTGTTTTTTTATGATCATCTAAATAATTTAATTTAGTACAGTTAATTATTAAATTTAAATAAGCAATAAATCGTATTGAAATACAGTGTTATGTTTATAAAAAATGTAACAATTTAAAAAACTATTTGAATAAAAATTTTACCCTAATATAATATAAGTTTTCATTTAATAATTAATAAAAGTAATTTTTCTTACAGTAAAGAAAATTATTTGAAATCAGTTTCACAAAAACGTTTATCCACTATAGAAGAAACATCTCTAGATGACATTTGTTACAGCATACAGAAAACTCCAACTCATAAAATGTTAAATACTTATTCTCTTACTGATACTTCAAAGTGTCATAACACTAATAAAATGGAACTAATAAATGGTAGTGACGAACTGAAAAAATTCAATTCAATTATCACTCAGATCAATGTGCCAAATATAGATGAACTTACGGAAGAACAAATATCATCCGAATCCTTTCATGCTATTCAAAATATTTTTGCGGCAAAATTAAATGAAAACACAATTGAAAATCCGTTATATGTTCCACAAATATTGACAGTCTCCCCAATCAACATTCAGCATGCAAAAGAAGGTAAAGTTAATTCTGGAGTTTATTTTAAATTTGACAAAAACCTAAACAAAGCTCAGCAATATCAAACCTTGCCTGAAGCAACAGCTTTAAATGATGAAAAGAATTTAAATTTGCAAACAAGTTTTACAAACTCCCAAAATTCATCTAATAATTGCTTACAATCTATAAAATTCACAAACGTTATGCAAGAAAATACAAACAATTCTATAAATTCAGATAATTATAACAACATAGCCTTTTACTCTGAAGAAATTTTTGATGCATCCAGCAAAAACGATTTTTATAATTTAAAACAAGACAAAGAACAGAAGGTATTTCCCATAGATTTATAAAAAATTAATTTACAATATTTTAGTTTTTTGTGAATAAATAAATAAATAGAAATAAACAAAATTGAGTTTAATATTTTATAGGCATTAAAAGTAAATAGTCAGCCAATAACATCTATTTTGATCATTGCAGACATCAAAATTATTCGGATCTTCGGAGAAAGTGATTGATGACGGTGATAATGATAATGGAGAAAATATCTGGGACGAGTGTAAACAAAGAATACTTATTAAAGATTCTCAGTTTGGATCTTGCGATTTAAATTCTATTGAAGAATTGAATATATTAACTGATCAAGTAAAATCGTATTACTCGCAGGACAGTTCAGAAGAATGGTATTCTGCGCGATCATTCTCTAGTAATGAATCCTACTGTTCGATTAAAGAAAAGATTCGTTCAGAGAGAACTATTGAAACCGAGGTTATTTAGAAAATAGGATTTGATAAATTCAGTATTTCTTTATATATATTATATGTATAATTCACTATATCTTTATTTTTATATTAGTCAAAGGATCCTTGTGAAGACTCTCTAACGAATAAAATTTTCGTGAAATTGTATCCATCACAGTCTTGTGAAATATTAGACACTATTGAAGATGTCAAAAACTTATCAACCTATAACAATAATCTAACTAAAACTTTGGAAGAAGATGAAGAAATTTAAAGAAATAAATTCTTCTAAGAGAACTTTATATTAGACTCAGCTATAAATATTCTGAATAACTTTATAATATAATAATAAACGTTTATAACTTTAGAAAATAATATGTTAACTGGCATGATTTTGTGTCATTAACTACAGAAATAACTGCAGCTATTTTTTCCTTAATTACTATTCAAATAAAAAGGTCTTTAACAACTTTAGTGGATTTTTAAATATGGAGAGTATATTTTTACCATAAATATAAAACACAAATATATATATATATATATAGCATATAAAATTATGCTCCTAAATTTATAAAAAAAAGATGTTTTGTTCTGTTTACTATTTTAATTGAATTCAATTTCTAATTGAAGACTTTAAATTTGAGAATAAAATTTTTCTAACAAACAATAAAAAAATTCATTTTATACATCGAACTGTATTTCGATACAGCTCGTCTTAAAATGAATATTTCTTAAAAATATCTTTGCTTATCTTTTCCCATTTTAAAAATTCGACCTCAAAAGTTTATATTACCCGTGGATAACAGTAATAAAGAGAGTGGACGCAAAATGAAATTTCTAACAGCCTATATCATCATCACTTTTCAAAGCTTATCATTCCCAGCTGATTGTAGACATTGCCCCATCTGTCTCCAGGGTAAGTTTGTACTTGGGAATAAAGTATATATTGACTTGTTTTATACTTTTTATATCAACTGTCGTCGTATATTTTAGTTTAAAATCTGGTACTAGCGGGAGGGTAAAAAAGAAAAAAAAAGAAAGCCCAGAGAAATTTTTAAGGTGATATCGTTTGACAAAAATCTTCAACCAAATTGCGGTCATCTTTATAGAGCAGACTTATATCGACATTTAGAATGAGCGTCAATTCGACAAGATTTATTTTATCGAGGCGCTTTTATTGGAAAATACTGCAGTTGATCGCTGGCAGCACGATCCTTTGCATTTCAACAAGTGGCTCCCTCTAGCGCGTAGAAGTAGAGGATACACTTTGGCGATATAAAATTTCGATTCGCTGCTGCTGAGATTTACTACCGTTGTCTGACCGTTAAGATGACGTTCTCATATCTGTTTCTGATTTATAACAGCTGGCATTTAGAGACGTTAGCTAAACCGTTTCGGACTTGGTAGATAAGCGACGAAACGACAATCGCTATAACGGGCATATAAATTTTATGGAATGATACTCTTGTAAAAATTTAGAGATCACATACACGGAAGGGATCGAAATAAATCGACTTTTATTAAAAGAGAATCTTTATAACAAGCGTGAATTTTAATTATTATCGTGATAATAAATTATAGCTACATTAAACTATATTCGTGTCGTTAATTCAAATAATTTGTTAATGGGGTTTAGCGGGTCTATTTACTGGAATATTTGATATTTGTAAAATATCCTGCTTATGGTAATAATTAATTAAAATCTTAAAAGTTTAACCTAATTAATTGGTTCGTTTAGGATATTAAAAATTAAATTAAAAAAAAATTCGCTACTAATTGGATAATATACTGAGAGCTGCTTATAGCTATCATTTTAACGTCAATTATAGTATAATTATTAATTTTTGTAAGTTCTTAAAATATTAAACAGTAGAGTATTAATGTTAATATTATGTGATTATATTAATTTTCAGTTTAAAATATATCAATAATGAAATTTTACAATATTTGTATATCTAAACTTTTATTTTATTGATATAATACTAAAAAAAAACGAAAGTTCATTCTTAAATTTTTTGGATAAATAATGATCTGTGATTGCGACAAAATTCCTAAAGCATAAAAAAAAGAAATAAATTATAAATTAATATATTTATAGATTATTATTTAAATGGTAAAAAATCTCAATTAGCTGTTTTCGTTGAATATACTGTATTTTTATTTATGAATTTATATACTGTACTATATATATATATATTTAAAATGAAATGCATCTTATACGAAGTTACCTATTATCAATCTCAAAATATCACTCATTACGCAGCCGTATTTATTAATTATAATAAATGTAAATAGAACACTTTATATAAAATAAGGCGATAATTCTAATAACATATATTGAATAACATTTTATTCAGTATATAGTATTCATTTCATTTATATCATTTATTAATTTGATGGCTAATTAATAAATAATATTTAAATACTGTAAACTACTATTGACAATAATTTTTCTTTTCTGTTCCGAATCTGTGTTTATATTTTGTAATGTAAGTTGATGATGTTAGTCAGCAGATTATTGAATTAAATTTATTTATTACACACAGTGCTTTTTAAGTCTTAAATAAAACATTTAATATTTATAAAAAAAAAAAAATACAATGACTACATAAAATTAATATAAGTAAAATGAATATTGATAAATTTTTCAAAGAATAATTTTAATTTACAAATTTTGAATTTTCAGTTTGTTTCATTACGATCACTTCGGTTTATAAGGTCCGATGATATTGCGAAGTTCATCTAATTCGGGAATTCGTTCCCACTTTTGCCCAATTGTAATCAACTGTAAAATAATAGATCTAATTAAATTTTACGCTTAAATTAAAACTTTTCTTAAAAATAACATATTTTCAAAATGATATTTAATATGAAAAATTATTAAACATTATTTTCACATCAACGAAATTATATTCAATTTTTTGAAGCATTTTTCTCTAGGATTAATCTCTTTAATTCTGTTTGTTTTAAAGGAATTAATCTTAAAGAAAAATGATTCAAGAATTTTTATATTGAGACTATCTATTTTATAAAATAATAAAACTAAAAATCACAAATATTTCAAGGTACAAATTAGAAACAAAAATAAATATAGAAGTTTTATAGTAGCGATGCTGAAAAGGCAGTTTTCAACAGTGTAAAACAAATACTAAGTAGAAGAATAGCTATTATAATGAAAATGTCAAAAGGAAAATAAGAAAGGTCAACTTTTGGATAAATTTCAACATTTAAAATAATGAAGTTCCTGAAATGGCCTATTGTTCTATTACAAACTGAGGATTCTATATAACAACGTTTCTATAATAGAAGAAAGAGTTTTTCTAAATAAACTGTCTGTCTTTGATAAAGTTAATAAATCAAAATTTTTAATAGCGTTAAAAATCGATAAAAATCATACCTTCTGTGGTTTCTCAGGATCTACCATTTCCCATCTTGGATAATCTCCTTTTACAAATCTATAATTTAGAAGAGAGAATCACATGATGATATTTTTAATTTAAAATTTTATATCTACAATATTTATAATTTTTATAATTTATAGTAAAAATCAAATTCTTATTTGGAATAGTAGTTACTCTAAAATCAAATATTGTATTTATTTAATATTCTTAAAAATGATAAATATATTAAGTTTTATTATTTAATACAATTTAAATTCAATATTAAAAAATTTGTTTAATATTTCTGAAAATTTATTAAAAATATCTCATTTTGAAAACTCATTTCAAATTTTTTTAAAATAAATACTCACTATACTTTTCACCTTAAAAGAAGAATTTAGAACAGAAAAGAATTAAAATACTCCCTTTGTTTATGTCATATTCTCTCCCATTAACCACTTTTCACTCTCCCACTGACTCAGTGTCGCATCATTACCATCTAAATTGCTTCATGATTAAATTATCATGAACATGGAGTTATCTATATCCTTTCAATAGTTTTAATACAATTATTTTTAATTACATTAGCATCTGGTAACTTATAGAAAACGAAAACTAATGAAAACCTTCGTGAAGGCAAAATAATATGTAATTAATACATTGATATTCCTTACTTACTATAAATAATCAATGCAAGTTTTTGAAATTTGATATATCAGCAGGTATTAAATTACATGTTTATTATAATATATCAGTCAATAAATATTATATCGGCTGAATAAACATTATTTGTTAATTAATATAAACTAGAATTTTGTCCAATTTATAATATTTTGATTTAGATTTAGCCAGTAATTTTAAATTATCTTAATTCAAAAATAAAATGAATTTTCTGAAAATATTTTGATTAATCTATTTTTTAATACAGTACTATATTGTTTTGTATTGATTTGCAATTGCAGATACAACAATTAAAAATAAAATAAAAATTTTAATGCAATAGGAAGAAAAAATTTCCATTTAAATTTCTTTTTTACAGTATTTATAAATGTATAGTAATATATGCCTTTTATTATAATAAAGAGTATTGTATACTGTATGTGTTTATTTTATATTTTGTTTGTTTTTGCAATGATTTTAATATTTGCTTATACTGTTATTATACCGTATTCATTATTATTTAATAATTTGAATTCAATACAAGTAAATCATTTAACATAATATTTAAAAATGTGTAGTAATATTAAGTAGGAATTATTAGTATGTAAATAAATATTAATATTATTATTTCCTTATTTTAAATAATACAGTAATCAATTTTAAATTTATAATGAATATCATAAAATGCAAATTATAATTATAGTTCGAATTCTTATACGTTATGTATGGTTTGCTGAAGATGGCTTAATAAAGCTGAAAGATCTACAAGTTTAGTAAAATATACTGTTTTTCCACTTTTAAAATTGTGCTGAATTTATTTACTCATAAAAATTATAATTTGTTAAGAATAAATAAATTATTTGAAAATAAAAATTATATGGATATAAATTAATTAGATATAATTTTAATTAAAACAGATACTGTATAATATTTTTTCACTAAGTTATGTAAACTATAATTAAATACCTGACATCCAAGTTGCAAAATAAGTGATAAAAGATCGAGGAGAACATGCCTGCTGTTGCTGTTGACATAATAAGGACCAGCGGAATAAGCTATATAAATAAATTAAAATCATACTAAATAAAACATCTTTTCTTCTTATTAATAAATTTATTATGTTTACTTTTCAGATAAATCAACTAAAAAGATAATAAAGAAAATTTAACATTTCATAATTTAATGTTAGTATCTATATGTGAAAAATATATGAGAAAATGTGAATAAAAATTTAACAAATTCCAAAATTAAAATTATGTTTACAAACATGAGATGGCGCCACTGTTAATAGTTTAAGAAATTCTTAAAGAAAGGCATTGTATTTTATACTCCGTATATTTAATTCTTATCTGTGTTATACATGAATGGATTTATTAATAGTAATTAACGGAACAATTCAAGACTATGGATAACTAATTGTATTACTAATTTCCTCTTGACTAAATAATAAACTAATTCTAAAGAGAATTTTGCGAATTTTGAAGGAGAATAATCTGTGTTGTGTCACGGTAAATATTTGCTATGAAGAGAATGAAAGAGGTAAGACATTAAAATCATCCGCAGCGACATAGATAAACAGCATACTTTATGACAACTGGGATTATCATCAATTCAAGCGAGAAGAGAAGAAAAATAACTGTTGTTTTAAAGTATTAAAGCTTTGATCTACTGCTTATGCAATAATTATGTCAGGGATTAATCCTATGGAAGAAAAATGATAAATCAAACAATTATTTCGGAATTTTCAGCAAACTTTCAGATGGCAAGTAATGAAAGGTAGAAGATTTACTTTTTTCTAGACGGCAAGAGATTATTTTAACTCCAAGGGAAGTAGTTCTCAGTTACTCGATATTTTTACTTTTTCTTAGTCCATGAGTAATGCTTTTCACTACAGCGATGCTTGAAAGAGTAGTTCATTTTCTGTCTAGTCTCCATTTCCTATCGAATTGGCTGGATAGTTTGAGAAAAATGAAGTTGAAACAAGATCTGGCAAGCGGACTGACGATGAAAGTGCCGTGCCGGAGGGAGTCTCGTGGCTTCACGTCCGTTTCGTTACTCCGCGCGATTGGTTCAGCCGACTCACCTTACACTATCCGTTGCCATGACGATGGTCTTTCCCTTAATAGACGGTTCCTTTTATCTGCTTGATGACTGCTCTCTCTCTTTGTTGATTGAAAGGATGCGGGCATCGCTCCTTTTAAAACGAAAGTTCGCGACGATCGAATAAAAGTATCGGAAATGAAACAAGACAATTAGATGACATTTTCTCTGGATTTTAGAATCGATGCTATTACTTTGATTTTAACGTTTAAAATAGCGATGGTCATTTATCCTTATTTTTTCTCCTAAAAAATCGAAAAAATATTGTTTCCAAGTGAAATTACCAAGTAAATAAAGTTAATTCTTATATTAGAAAATACAATACATATTTTAATATTTTTTGGAATTTTATTCTTTATATATAATATATTTTTGACCGTGTTATAATATTTTAATATTTTAAAAATAATTATCATTATGTAATATGATATTTTTTAAATTTTATCTGCACTTGTGTATAAAATCATTCAAATTAGAAAATATAATAGGTTTTATATTAGAGAAATATTAGAAAATAAACTTAAGATTAATAAATAATTTAAAGCATCACAATTAGTTTATGTATTTTTAATGTCAATTTTCCAATTTTATTTCAAATATTGACTTTATACATAAAAGATACTCACTTCTGGATGTTTTTTCAGTATTCGGAAAGAAAATACTCTTCTGATATTGTTAAATTCTGGATTCCATACAGTATAACTTTTAAGAAGATTCTCAATCCGATTCATTCTGAAATATGAAACTTACTTCAGTTTAAAATGTTTAATGCATTGATAAAAGACAACCTTTTGATTCTAAATAACAGGATTAGTTTTTTCATATTTCTAAATTTTTATACAGGTATTAAACAAATTTAAAAATAAAATTCTGCATTGTTTATTTGTTACCTGAAGTAGAAAGAACTGAATTAGTCGATGGAAAGTTGGACTCATAAGAACAGTATTTGTTATCTGGAAATAATGCATCATTTGTTTTATACAATCAAAGTACGCAGTTTAGTTATTATAATGTTATGTTACACATTTTACAGTCTGATCAAATACAGTAGTAAGATAAAGAAAATTAGGGAATTCTAAAAAGATATTTCGAAAAATAGCTTTTTAAAAATACAATATTGTCTAATTAGTAACATTAAAGAATAAAAATATTTATTAAATATATTTATAAAATGTTTGTAAGGAATCGAATAGGAAAGATAAAGTATATTTTCAATGAAGGCGCTTTTATATTAAAAATTATATATTTATATAGTTCATAAAAAATTCTTTAATTATATTTCAATAATAAAAAATTCATTAAAGTATATGATTTCAGTGTTTGTTTTACAGAGTCTGTTACTTCTTATGAAAACTCATTAAAAAAAAATTTGTTTGGAAAAAATTACAAATTTAATTAACTGTTTATTCAGTTTTGTTTAATGTATTTTTAAATGAAAAAATTAAAATAAATACGTGATATTTATAAAAATATCCATCAACCTAAATAATTATCTCTGCAGTACACTTATATCAAATGAATAGCAACTTCTATTTTTCTTAATCTTTAATATTACTTGATTTCATTCTGATTATAGTTATTTATAATTTTATTGGTAAAAATTACTGACTGGTAATAAATTTTTTATCGAAGTTAAATTGATCGAAATTTTTAACTTTATCGAAAATATTCTATAATGCTTATTCACTATACTTTTACATTATCTTAACAGAATACGTGATGCCATTATATCAAGTTTGAATCCCTAACGTAGACAATATGTAAGAGATATTTAAAACCTCTACATCTAATCAATCACATATGTCACTTCCCATAGGTAGAGACGTCCTTTTTGATCAAGAAATATTATTAGAACAGAAATTTAAGTTAAATGCGTATGATATTTTAAGTTACGTGAAGTGAAAATCACGAAATCTCGGCCGTTCAACCGAACGTGATTTGGTTTGACAGAAGAAAGAAGTAGAAAAAGAAGTTGAATTTCGAATGGCAAGTTACTTAACGATGGAGACGGATCACGCAAGCTCCTCTTGGGAAATCAACAGGGTACGGGTGGGGCATAAGCATTTTCAAAATCGGATAGAGGGGGGAATATTCGGGGGTGGAAATAGTTTTTTCTTTCCTTCCAAATGTTGGCCTCATGTCTCTTGAGATAATCGTGAACCAAATGCGTAATGCAGGTTGAATTCTGAATGCAGACTTTTTAAAATGTCTGAGGATGTGTTTAATGATAATGTTTCTTGGTTTTTAAGTATATTAAAGTTTAAACCGATTTTTGATTGAAAAAACGAAAAATACTCAAAATTTTATAAAATATTTATGCAGCGAAAAGGTAATAGATAATCAAAACTGAAATACATGACAACTGTTTAAATATTTTAAATTAATGTATTTACTATATAAATATATTGTGTTTAAAAATTTAAGTTATATCAAAATTAAAATATATATTAATTTAACTTATATCAGAAATTATTAATTTGAAGTTTTATTGTTTAGTTACTGTTAATTTATGTTTTATCAATTTTTAAGTTGGAATTTTTAACTTCAAAAACTATTTTCTATTGGCTGATGCCATTTTGAAACAATGGTTTCTGTAACTAAAACGAAAATCGATATTATTTCCTATTAATCCTAAAAGATGTCAATACTGTCACCATTCTACAGTTATATTTCATAGCTATAAGTTTAATATTTTTTTCTTTTGAAAAGATGGTGAAAGATAACCAAATAACAAGAAGTGTTATAGAACTTTGAAATACTCCGGTTTAAAATGGTTTATTATATAGAAATCACGATTTCAACTTATTGCAGATTTGAATAATTAATCTTATAACTATTCAAAATTATTTTAACATTAAAATTAATTAATAAATAACATGACTGTATAACCATTAGAATTTTATAGATATAAATAAAGTATAGTATATTTATAGTTTATTGTTAAGAAATATTCTTGGATATGATTCCAATTATTTATCGAAATTCTGAATATAAAATGTAAACTGCACTAAAATATTTTCAACAATAAACTGTTAAACAAGCTTTGATGATCATTTTTAAACGATTTCCTTCTAAAAAAAAATGATCCGTATTCATTCAATAATTAATCATTTTATATAACAAAGAACGGTATTAGGCAAGCTTAATAGGAGAAAGTAAATAGAATTAAAGTCTCTAAAATACTTTTATAATAAAGTCGTTGCAAATAACTTCAATAAGAGATGGACGATATAACTAATCTAACTTTCGTTGGGATTAGTCTTCTTTTAGTCATTTTAAAACTGAGAAAGAATAAACATATCTATTAAAGAAAGAACAAATTATATTTTCGACAGAAATGATGTTTTATTCATTCCTTATACTGCTTTGAAGTTGATTAATTAATATAAGAAAACATAGAAGCGGTAATCATCTCACATAATACTCATTACCATACATTGTCATTTTTATAGGTTGAACTCTTCTATTTTATTAATTATGTAGGCAAATATTTTTATTTTATGCCATTTTCGGTGTAAGGATTAGAAAAATTCAAGTCAGCACAATGATAATATTTCAATTTTAAAATTCCTAAAGAGAGTCAATTAACTTATATAATTTATATTATTGATCTAAAAGAAGATCAAGTGTAATTCTAATTTATATTCAAAGTAGCATTTTTATATCTTAATTTACATTAATGGGGCATTTTAACGAGATGAGAAAATTAGTTTTTAAAAATAAAATCGAAAGTATGCCATTGATACAAGCAGTTATGCGGTCTATTGTCCAAAATTCAGTAATTACGAAATTTTAAATGTAAATCAGTGCAAAATAAATAAAGGTTTTACGAAATAACTATAGCAACTTCCAAAGAATTAATTACATATTTAAAAATAGGAATTGAAATATTTTTATTACAAATCATACCTACATGTACTGTGTTTTATCTTTTCTTAAAAAGTTTTATATTCTCACACGAATTACATGTGGAATGGTTTATTAATTACTATACACATTATTAAATTGTACCTGTACTTTTTTCAAAACACTTTTAGAAGATAGTGAAATATGAAACATGATTAAAAAATTTATTATAAAGTACAGTTCTTAACTTTTTCCTATAATAATTTGTTGCCATCTATGTGATTAAAATTTGAATAAGAAACTATTAAAATAATTAATATAATGTTTAATTAATTAACGCAAATACTATATTACTGTAACCTAATATTTTTTTATATTAAACTTCAAATATCGATAATTATAATTTCATTTAAGTAAATTAATGAGAATATGGTAATTGTATTCAAGATATTTCAACTGTTTGAAAGTATGTTGAATAAAAAATATTTAAAAATTTAATGGTATTTTAATAATATTTTCATAATTATTAGTAAATAATAAATACCCGTATTACTTATGATTTATAAACTTGAGATGTTTAATAGAATTGCAGCAATTATATTGTTCTTTATTTGATAATTACCTTGGAGAATTATTTCTTTTGGGTATTTTAAGCATGTTAATTATGTTGTTACAGTACTTAAAATATTGTAATAAAATTTATATATATTTTTACAGTTTTACTATATTTTAATGGGATAATTTTAATGAAAGATTTTGTAATTCAGTAATAATCATAGAAGATATAGAAATCTTCCAGAAAGATAAGAGATTATACTCGTATAATCTGTTGTCTATGATTTTGCGTGTATTATATATACTGTGTATACCTACAGTAGCTACTTCTCTCAAGAGGCCTAGAAGTTGAAATCAGTTTGAACAATTTCACTCATACTATAACTCATTATTTTTATGATACGAAAGAAAAGCACGTTCTATCCATTTTGTAAATCATTAAACATAATTTATGATAGAGGACCTCTTTGGCACAGCTGTCCGCTTCTCCATCATCGATAACAGCTTTGGCAGAAGAAAACTTTACCAGTTGGTTTTTCTGCTTCATTAACTCTTATGAATATCATCTCGTTTGAAAGATGTTAAATATTTTGTTAAGAAATAGCTGAAATAGTTAATTCAAGTAAAAATTTTTGGAAAATTAATACGTTCCAGTATGACAGAAATCCAGTTGGTAGCAACTCTTACAATTTTTCCAAATTTGGTTATCTAGGCGAGTAATTTTTTGATTTTAAAGGGAAAAATTAAATAATAAAAATGACAATAAATAAAACTAGGCCTAAAATTGACCTTATTTTTTGGAATTTTATTCTTTATATATAATATATTTTTGACCGTGTTATAATATTTTAATATTTTAAAAATAATTATCATTATGTAATATGATATTTTTTAAATTTTATCTGCACTTGTGTATAAAAAAAATAATTATCATTATGTAATATGATATTTTTTAAATTTTATCTGCACTTGTGTATAAAATCATTCAAATTAGAAAATATAATAGGTTTTATATTAGAGAAATATTAGAAAATAAACTTAAGATTAATAAATAATTTAAAGCATCACAATTAGTTTATGTATTTTTAATGTCAATTTTCCAATTTTATTTCAAATATTGACTTTATACATAAAAGATACTCACTTCTGGATGTTTTTTCAGTATTCGGAAAGAAAATACTCTTCTGATATTGTTAAATTCTGGATTCCATACAGTATAACTTTTAAGAAGATTCTCAATCCGATTCATTCTGAAATATGAAACTTACTTCAGTTTAAAATGTTTAATGCATTGATAAAAGACAACCTTTTGATTCTAAATAACAGGATTAGTTTTTTCATATTTCTAAATTTTTATACAGGTATTAAACAAATTTAAAAATAAAATTCTGCATTGTTTATTTGTTACCTGAAGTAGAAAGAACTGAATTAGTCGATGGAAAGTTGGACTCATAAGAACAGTATTTGTTATCTGGAAATAATGCATCATTTGTTTTATACAATCAAAGTACGCAGTTTAGTTATTATAATGTTATGTTACACATTTTACAGTCTGATCAAATACAGTAGTAAGATAAAGAAAATTAGGGAATTCTAAAAAGATAATTCGAAAATAGCTTTTTAAAAATACAATATTGTCTAATTAGTAACATTAAAGAATAAAAATATTTATTAAATATATTTATAAAATGTTTGTAAGGAATCGAATAGGAAAGATAAAGTATATTTTCAATGAAGGCGCTTTTATATTAAAAATTATATATTTATATAGTTCATAAAAAATTCTTTAATTATATTTCAATAATAAAAAATTCATTAAAGTATATGATTTCAGTGTTTGTTTTACAGAGTCTGTTACTTCTTATGAAAACTCATTAAAAAAAAATTTGTTTGGAAAAAATTACAAATTTAATTAACTGTTTATTCAGTTTTGTTTAATGTATTTTTAAATGAAAAAATTAAAATAAATACGTGATATTTATAAAAATATCCATCAACCTAAATAATTATCTCTGCAGTACACTTATATCAAATGAATAGCAACTTCTATTTTTCTTAATCTTTAATATTACTTGATTTCATTCTGATTATAGTTATTTATAATTTTATTGGTAAAAATTACTGACTGGTAATAAATTTTTTATCGAAGTTAAATTGATCGAAATTTTTAACTTTATCGAAAATATTCTATAATGCTTATTCACTATACTTTTACATTATCTTAACAGAATACGTGATGCCATTATATCAAGTTTGAATCCCTAACGTAGACAATATGTAAGAGATATTTAAAACCTCTACATCTAATCAATCACATATGTCACTTCCCATAGGTAGAGACGTCCTTTTTGATCAAGAAATATTATTAGAACAGAAATTTAAGTTAAATGCGTATGATATTTTAAGTTACGTGAAGTGAAAATCACGAAATCTCGGCCGTTCAACCGAACGTGATTTGGTTTGACAGAAGAAAGAAGTAGAAAAAGAAGTTGAATTTCGAATGGCAAGTTACTTAACGATGGAGACGGATCACGCAAGCTCCTCTTGGGAAATCAACAGGGTACGGGTGGGGCATAAGCATTTTCAAAATCGGATAGAGGGGGGAATATTCGGGGGTGGAAATAGTTTTTTCTTTCCTTCCAAATGTTGGCCTCATGTCTCTTGAGATAATCGTGAACCAAATGCGTAATGCAGGTTGAATTCTGAATGCAGACTTTTTAAAATGTCTGAGGATGTGTTTAATGATAATGTTTCTTGGTTTTTAAGTATATTAAAGTTTAAACCGATTTTTGATTGAAAAAACGAAAAATACTCAAATTTCTTGGTTTTTAAGTATATTAAAGTTTAAACCGATTTTTGATTGAAAAAACGAAAAATTTTAAAATTTTACAGTATTTTATAAAATATTTATGCAGCGAAAAGGTAATAGATAATCAAAACTGAAATACATGACAACTGTTTAAATATTTTAAATTAATGTATTTACTATATAAATATATTGTGTTTAAAAATTTAAGTTATATCAAAATTAAAATATATATTAATTTAACTTATATCAGAAATTATTAATTTGAAGTTTTATTGTTTAGTTACTGTTAATTTATGTTTTATCAATTTTTAAGTTGGAATTTTTAACTTCAAAAACTATTTTCTATTGGCTGATGCCATTTTGAAACAATGGTTTCTGTAACTAAAACGAAAATCGATATTATTTCCTATTAATCCTAAAAGATGTCAATACTGTCACCATTCTACAGTTATATTTCATAGCTATAAGTTTAATATTTTTTTCTTTTGAAAAGATGGTGAAAGATAACCAAATAACAAGAAGTGTTATAGAACTTTGAAATACTCCGGTTTAAAATGGTTTATTATATAGAAATCACGATTTCAACTTATTGCAGATTTGAATAATTAATCTTATAACTATTCAAAATTATTTTAACATTAAAATTAATTAATAAATAACATGACTGTATAACCATTAGAATTTTATAGATATAAATAAAGTATAGTATATTTATAGTTTATTGTTAAGAAATATTCTTGGATATGATTCCAATTATTTATCGAAATTCTGAATATAAAATGTAAACTGCACTAAAATATTTTCAACAATAAACTGTTAAACAAGCTTTGATGATCATTTTTAAACGATTTCCTTCTAGCACTAAAATATTTTCAACAATAAACTGTTAAACAAGCTTTGATGATCATTTTTAAACGCTTTCCTTCTAAAAAAAAAAAAAATGATCCGTATTCATTCAATAATTAATCATTTTATATAACAAAGAACGGTATTAGGCAAGCTTAATAGGAGAAAGTAAATAGAATTAAAGTCTCTAAAATACTTTTATAATAAAGTCGTTGCAAATAACTTCAATAAGAGATGGACGATATAACTAATCTAACTTTCGTTGGGATTAGTCTTCTTTTAGTCATTTTAAAACTGAGAAAGAATAAACATATCTATTAAAGAAAGAACAAATTATATTTTCGACAGAAATGATGTTTTATTCATTCCTTATACTGCTTTGAAGTTGATTAATTAATATAAGAAAACATAGAAGCGGTAATCATCTCACATAATACTCATTACCATACATTGTCATTTTTATAGGTTGAACTCTTCTATTTTATTAATTATGTAGGCAAATATTTTTATTTTATGCCATTTTCGGTGTAAGGATTAGAAAAATTCAAGTCAGCACAATGATAATATTTCAATTTTAAAATTCCTAAAGAGAGTCAATTAACTTATATAATTTATATTATTGATCTAAAAGAAGATCAAGTGTAATTCTAATTTATATTCAAAGTAGCATTTTTATATCTTAATTTACATTAATGGGGCATTTTAACGAGATGAGAAAATTAGTTTTTAAAAATAAAATCGAAAGTATGCCATTGATACAAGCAGTTATGCGGTCTATTGTCCAAAATTCAGTAATTACGAAATTTTAAATGTAAATCAGTGCAAAATAAATAAAGGTTTTACGAAATAACTATAGCAACTTCCAAAGAATTAATTACATATTTAAAAATAGGAATTGAAATATTTTTATTACAAATCATACCTACATGTACTGTGTTTTATCTTTTCTTAAAAAGTTTTATATTCTCACACGAATTACATGTGGAATGGTTTATTAATTACTATACACATTATTAAATTGTACCTGTACTTTTTTCAAAACACTTTTAGAAGATAGTGAAATATGAAAC
This sequence comes from Olivierus martensii, assembly GCA_000484575.1. Taxonomy (NCBI): domain Eukaryota; kingdom Metazoa; phylum Arthropoda; class Arachnida; order Scorpiones; family Buthidae; genus Olivierus; species Olivierus martensii. The sequence goes on along the minus strand of AYEL01075296.1, from coordinate 43,773 downwards.
ATGATTAAAAAATTTATTATAAAGTACAGTTCTTAACTTTTTCCTATAATAATTTGTTGCCATCTATGTGATTAAAATTTGAATAAGAAACTATTAAAATAATTAATATAATGTTTAATTAATTAACGCAAATACTATATTACTGTAACCTAATATTTTTTTATATTAAACTTCAAATATCGATAATTATAATTTCATTTAAGTAAATTAATGAGAATATGGTAATTGTATTCAAGATATTTCAACTGTTTGAAAGTATGTTGAATAAAAAATATTTAAAAATTTAATGGTATTTTAATAAAATTTTCATAATTAGTAGTAAATAATAAATACCCGTATTACTTATGATTTATAAACTTGAGATGTTTAATAGAATTGCAGCAATTATATTGTTCTTTATTTGATAATTACCTTGGAGAATTATTTCTTTTGGGTATTTTAAGCATGTTAATTATGTTGTTACAGTACTTAAAATATTGTAATAAAATTTATATATATTTTTACAGTTTTACTATATTTTAATGGGATAATTTTAATGAAAGATTTTGTAATTCAGTAATAATCATAGAAGATATAGAAATCTTCCAGAAAGATAAGAGATTATACTCGTATAATCTGTTGTCTATGATTTTGCGTGTATTATATATACTGTGTATACCTACAGTAGCTACTTCTCTCAAGAGGCCTAGAAGTTGAAATCAGTTTGAACAATTTCACTCATACTATAACTCATTATTTTTATGATACGAAAGAAAAGCACGTTCTATCCATTTTGTAAATCATTAAACATAATTTATGATAGAGGACCTCTTTGGCACAGCTGTCCGCTTCTCCATCATCGATAACAGCTTTGGCAGAAGAAAACTTTACCAGTTGGTTTTTCTGCTTCATTAACTCTTATGAATATCATCTCGTTTGAAAGATGTTAAATATTTTGTTAAGAAATAGCTGAAATAGTTAATTCAAGTAAAAATTTTTGGAAAATTAATACGTTCCAGTATGACAGAAATCCAGTTGGTAGCAACTCTTACAATTTTTCCAAATTTGGTTATCTAGGCGAGTAATTTTTTGATTTTAAATAGAAAAATTAAATAATAAAAATGACAATAAATAAAACTAGGCCTAAAAATGACTTTTTAGGCTTAGTCTAGTTCTAAGATTTCAAATCTTATCGCTTTAAAAAACCTTTATATAAGATTAAATCATAAATATTCCGGTAATTTATGCAAAATATAAAATAATTATGAGGAAATTTAACTAGAGAATAATTAAATATTTTATTAATTACCTTCAAATATATCTAGCCTTAAGCCTAAATTGATTACCGTTAATAACGCAACTTATCCGAGAAATCACGAGATGGAGCGTGATATTAAAAAAAAAAAAGAATTACATACGATATAAATTAATTAATTGATATTCATTTATAGACCATGATATTATTATTACAAATTTATAGAATTTGCTTTAATTATAATTACACTAAGAAACTTGTATTAATTAATCCATCTTCATTGATAAAATTAATAAATTAAATAATTGAAATCGTTTTCATTTACTCTTCGAACTACTGAATTTCAATTTGTTATCAAAAAATTCATTATTTTTTATCAGACCATTTGATTGGCTAGAAGTGATTGTTATTTAATTTTAAAATTGACTTAGGTGATCAATAAATATCAGAGTTTAAAAATATTTGAATAAGTTTTTAATTTTTTTGTGTATTTTTTTAAATACATATACAGTATATATATTTAAAAATTCTTTTATTTATAAAAAATCATCTAGTTAAAATCTTCTATCTTGTATTTGAAAAGCACTCTTTGAAATTGAAGTGCGCTGTTGCCAGTTGATTAACGGTTCGGAGTAAAACTTTTGTTGTTTCCCAACCAATTTTGGCATCGAGGTGCCGAAAATTGAGCTTTTTCATTTATTTTCTTAGAAGTTCGTACTCCATTTTCTAGCTCTTAAATTAATTTGAAAATTTATTTTTCAGAGGAATGATCAGCATGCACTCTGCTTATTCAACTTTTAACAAACACAAACTGGATTAAAAGTCGCGAAACATTTTTCGTGAATTTATTTTATTTTTGTAACGCACACGAACAATCCGTAACATGCAGCATGTACTTTATTACAAATCCATAACACACAAACAATCAAACAAAAAAAAAACATGTAAAAACAAATTTTTGAGTTAAAAAACTGCATACCCGACTCGTAAAAATATTAAAATTTAATATTTTTACGGAATTTTTAATGATTTCTGTCTAGAGAATGCCGCTAATTGAGAAAAGTCCTTTCTCAATTAGTATTCTGTGATTAATCTAATTAACATTACTCTAATTAAACATTAAAGAAATCCATGGAAAATATTTCTTCGCTTTTTCATTATCTATAGGATAGAATGGGGGTTATGCAGGCAACTAATTACTGCGGATGATTTGATATCGTGTTGAACAGTAATGGAACATTGTCCAGATGCCAAGTGGGAATGTATTCTAACTATTCTGATCAAACACAGCAACTTCAAGGATGCGAAACAATGCATAAAACTATATTTTGAGCATTTAAAATTCTAAATAAAATATCTTTACATAATAACAATAATAATCTTCGAGTAAACATTTATAGTTATTCAAAGGAATCATTGTTCTTCTTGATAATTAATTAGCTGATTAAAATAACCTCGACTTTATTTAAATTACACACTTCAAACTGAGTAAAATGAATGAAAATTTATATTCTGATTATATATACAAAAGGCAAAGATTTATTATCATTCCTCCTAACAGTAACTAATTTTGGTGTAGCATGTTTTAGATTAAAGGCAACACACTCGGAATCACAATGGAAGTGTGTAAGTTAGACTCGAAGTTGTTCCATTGAATGCCGTACGTGCTCTTTGCTGACTTTCGACTAATTGATAAACATCGTGGCAAGATGTTTCACGTACAAATGTGATGCAACACTATACGTTCCGGTTTGGGAATCCAATTGGGTACGTTTGTATCGAATCTCTGTAGAGGGAGCCACTTGTCCACTATCGTGGTAACAATGGTCACGGTATCCGAATTACGCTTTTGTCAGTTCTAGCAATCACTCCGTGGCACATTCGTGACTGGGGTTGTCACGCGTCTCTCGCCAATGTCGTGTGCTTTGTATGCTGAAAGAGTTGCTACAGTCACGTCCATCGCTTTGCCAGCGAATATCAACAACAGTATGACGCCAACGCTAGACCACTTTTCTAGAACATTGCCACATGGCCTTTGAGTTAATGAAATATTTTTATCGGAACGCACGATTTTAAGTTACATTAGATAAAGTTAGATTAGATGAAAATAAACTATTTAAATAATTTATTCCAATATATATATATATATATAAATGCACTCTGTTGTTAAACCGAAACAATAGAATATCAAATAGCTTACTTTCTGTTGTAAATTAACTAAAATAACAAAAATACAGTTATTAGCATTCTGTACGACTTTATCCATGATCGTAATATAGAAAATTGCTTTGCGAAAGTGGAATTAAATTTTAAGAAAATTTTTTTTTGTGATACATGTTAAGCATGGACAAAACATTATCCACTTTGTAAAATGTCCGGCGATTGGTGGAATATGAGTGAATAAAATTTTTGTCTATTTGCATTCTCAATTTGTAGTTGTTGCATCGTCAGCGATCTTGCCAAAAGTTCCGCCTGTCGACTTCAACCTGTTCGATAGTAGCATATTTAACTCGACAAGCGGAAATCTGCGGAGATTTTTAGAAACCGACTTGTCAGAAGAGGGTAAAGAAGAACCCATCATGGTATAAAAATCCCCGTGATATATTGTATGCATCGACTTATTATACATTTGAAGTTGGTTTAAGACTGCGTTGAAAAGTTGGAAACTTAAATAGAGAGAGGAAAAAAAAACGGTATCAATTTCACAGTATCTGCCAGAAGAACAAGGAAAAGAAGAAAAAAAAACAATTTCTACTTGGCAGATACTGTGTTAGGAAGATTATTTAAAGATTATGTGCATGTTTTATTTATAAATCTACGTTTTATCTAAAACACGGGAAAAGTACTTACTAAAGATATGTAAATTACAAAGGGAAGTCATTTATTTTCGATCTGTAGTACACACCGAAATTAACACCTGGTTTTGTACTACCATTCTTGCAATTCTTTGTTAACTCGGCAGGAAGACTAGGTTTTGGCCGATCAATTCACAAAAGTGCAGGGCTAAATCGGGAGGGAATGATCTATCAAAGCCACGCCTCCAAGTTTCGCTTGGTGATCGGGGGGAAGACAAATAATGGAGGGGATCCATTCTGTATGCGGACAGGTGAAAGGCCCTATGATGGATTGAACGAGCCGTCGTCTTAAGACCTATAGAAATAGCCTTCGATCCGTCTTGCAGAAAATCTCCTTAGTAGGCCACTCAAAACTCTTCGCTTTCGCCTCTATGCAGCTGAAGCCAGATCATGTGTGAGAGAAGAAAACTCGAAAAGGATTGGTTGGCGACAATGTTTCCTCGAACCTTTCTCAATTATCTTCATCCTTTTCAAAACTTTATACAAGTTAAAGACAACATACGCATTTTTTAATTTTGTTAACTTGATTTAAAATCCATATTAAAAAAGAAAACTCCTTTTGATAATTTATATGTTCTTCCAAATCACAAAACAAAACAAATTTTAAATTAACCCAACTAACTTAAAAGAATTTTTGATAAAAATATCGTATAATCGAAACTTTTAAAAATTTCATATTTTAATAAAAATTCTCATTTGTTTTTCTTGGAAAGTTCAACTACTAAAAAGTTTCTAACTTAACATTACTAAAATAAAAATAAGAATATTTTCTAAGTTGTGTTATAACAAAGAACCTTTCGTCTTAATTATTGTTTATTTTAATTGTAGCAAGCAATGCGCTTACTTACCCCATACAAGTGCGCACAGTTACCCGCAATGTGGGTCAAGTGAGCGCATTTCGATTTTATGTAATTAATTGTTTACTGAAAAAACTTCCACGATTTCCGTTTTTGTTTTTATTTCAATTTAGAACCTAATAAACGTTTTATCTCAAAGCGGTGAGTTTATATTCTTAACTCTTATATTTTGTGCGTGGTGAGCCTTTATTTACCAAAGTGCGCGCACTTGACCCGAATGTTATATTTTGTGCGTGGTGAGCCCTTATTTACCAAAGTGCGCGCACTTGACCCGAATGACTATTTGTATAAATAGAATATTCTACAATAGAAAGATATAGATGTACACATAATTATGCATATATATTGCTAAAATATAATCCAGATTCTCCAGAACAAATTTTGGGAAAAAAAACTTTCACATTAAATTCGTTTCGACATGAACGGGCCGATTGTTTAAACGGAGTTTCTATAGTCCACGGTTTACAGCAAAAACCGGGTCTAGACGGCGTTCAGATAAATCGCGGTTTTAAAAGCATTGCAAAGACCTTGACTATACCGGTCGGCGGCTAAACCTTGGCTGTTATTACAGTTCCTACGCGCCCCCGTCGTTTGAAAATTTTCAGCCAATCAGTATCTCGAGCTCTATCAATGACGTCAGTAATATAGCGGAAGTTCGAAGTGAAGAAACGAAGAATGTTTTAAATTGCACTTAAACATTTAATATAGTCTTTAAATTATATTTCACTCAATAATAATTCAAATTAAATATGAAGGATTCTACAAACTATGAAAATTGAACGCATGCGCAAGAAGACGCGGTCTAGATTCTAAACCTGGCTAGTGGCTGGTCTAGAAATAGACTTTAGAAACTGGTTTTCTAGACCTCGTCCTAGCCGCGTCGGCTAAGATGCTTCGTTTATGCAGTGCAAATTTTATAAAACCGTGGTTCAGACCGCGACCGAGGTCTAGAACCCGTTTAAACAATCGGCCCAAACCGTGGTTCAGACCGCGGCCGAGGTCTAGAACCCGTTTAAACAATCGGCCCTATGTGCCCAAATACATTTTATAAAACCGTGGTTCAGACCGCGGCCGAGGTCTAGAACCCGTTTAAACAATCGTCCCGAAGTGTTTGTGAAGGGAGAATTTTTCCGTGAACTGCTGAGCTAATTTTATGAAATTTTAATATTTTCTAAGAAAAACCTGTTGCAACTAGATTAATCAAAATTAATAGGATTTATTAACTTTTCGTAGATAAATGTTTTTTTTTTTTTTTTTTTTTTGTTCTTCTGTACAAAATTTGTTTCCATTCGTGACAGCCGGTCAGTTTTTTTTTTTTTTTTTTTTTTTTTTTTTTTTTTTTTTTTTTTTTTTTTTTTTTTTTTTTTTTTGACAACTGATTACGACCTGTACAGTACATAATCTCAAAAGTAAATTTTAGAAAATGTATTGGACTCCAAATGTTTGGACTAGAGTAAAATCTGTCGCATTATGATTAAATTTCATGTATTTTTGATAATGTTTTTATCATATGTTAAATTATCATATATATAATATTTTAATGTCTAATCATGAATTCTAATTCAGATTGATTACATATTTTAATCATTCATCTTTAATTGAAGAATATGATCCCAAGACTTTCAGTCCATTTTGATCATTTTTTTATTTGATGCAATTATATATTCCTATTGAAGTGATCTACCTTATTAAAGGCTCGTTTGTTGTCAAAACCGTGCCAATCGATGTGTATGAGACACTTCAGTCCTGCTTTTCTTTTGAAAACTTAGTCCAGAGAGCAGTAACGATGAAAACTTGCTCAGTCCTTTGCGCATGTGCAGAGCATTTTCCTAATCCAACAGAACAGTAAAGAACAAACTGCTATTACTGTTGGCAATAAATTTATTGTGGGAATTTTTGTCGTGTTTATTAAGGGTAAAATTGTTATATTGGTTATTAATTTTCATGCTAGAAATTCTTGAAATGAAATTATAACATTAAAATTTAAGTTTCGGGGACGTTTCTATTTATTGTTAAAAGGAAAGTTATTTTTCCGAATTTTAGTTGTTCCTAATTTGGAATGATTAAATATATTCTGGAGTCTTCCCCATGAGTACATTATACGAGGAAGGCCCTAGAACAGGGGCGGGTAAAAAATAGCCCGCGAGCCGGATCCGGCCGGTGAAGACCTCTTGTACTGGCCCATCACATAAACTAGAAAACACTACAATTTCCAGGCTCATATTTGTAAAATTTTACTCGAAAAGTAAAAATAGTGGATACTTTGTAGCGTAATATAATAGATACTCCCCCTAGTGTATACGCACACTACCGAGTTACTCCAAATTTTGATGATATAATTAACCATGAGTAACAAATTTCACCTTCACATTAAGTTGTAATTTGTTTTTACAAAATTAATTACGTAGGTATCTAATATTTTGTAACATTTTGATATAATAGGTTGTTAGCCATCAATCAGATTGATAAAATGCTTATGTTTTTAAAGAAAATTATCAGAATTTATTAATTCGTAGGACGAATCACTTTTTAATGTATCCAATGAAAAAAATATAGTTTCTACGAATACTTTTGAATTCTTCGTGTTTCTAATGAAAAAAAATAGTTTCTCCAGATCTTTTGAATTCTTTATAACAAAAACTAAGAAAATAACACAAGAAAAGTATATTTTAAAAATAATTTTGATACACTAATACATTCTTTGCGTTAGTATGACAAAAGTGGCTACACACGATAGCGAGATTGATATGAACGTGTGCAGGTAAATTGGCGCAACCATTATTTTTATCCTGTGTGACGATGAATGTGTTTCAGTGTTTGTGCAAGAATCAATCTTGCTTGAACATGAATAGTCATTTTCGAAAAGCGCGAAATTTGAATCAATGTCATCTTTCAGATGTATAAACACGCCTACCAAATTTTGTTTATCTAACACAAGTCTTTCTTGGTGTTGGGATTTTTTTTTCCGTCAGTGTATATATATACAGTGGTACCTTGGTTAACGACGGTAATCAGTTTCAGTATTATAGTCGTTAACCAAACAGTCGTTATCCAAGGCGCGATTCCCCATAGGATTTAACTGAAAATTTATTAATTCGTTCCGGCTCCTTCCCATAACCATATAAGTAGGCCTACTACAAATGCAGATAAAACTCATTTAAAATGCTCTAAAAATATGGAAATATATTTATTTTACATATTTGTTACAAAAAATTAACATTAATGAAATGAATTGTACACGAAAACAGTTTTTAATTATCAGTCTTCAACAGAAGGACAGTTGGGCTCACTTCGTAGCTTTTTGACAAACGAATCCGTAAATACTGATTAGCAGCTTATAGATTCAACGATTATTATATAGATAAGATTTGATGGCCAACGAACACTCATTCGCCAATTTATTGTCTATATGAACTGTAGGTTCTCGGACAGACTTTTTTTCTTCTAATGGAATCCGAAACTGCGACGTCACACCATTTGCAGGTGTCAAATAATATATAACACAAACAAACGATAGAATCAGACTTTATTTCACCGAATAACGGTATCAGTTTTTTAAGTCGCGCTAATCGAGGCCTATCTGTATTTGCATCAAATAAAAAATGACACACTCTTCAAATGCACATAAAACTCATTTAAAATGTCCTAAAAATATAGAAATATCATTTATTTATTATATTTGCATTTTTAGTAATAATAAATTGAATTTTTATTATTTTATTAATGTTAATTTTACTAAAAAATTTAACATTAATAAAATGAATTGTTGGTGAAAACAATTTTTAATTACAATTTTCAACAGAAGGACAATTGGGCTCATTTGACACATGAACCCGTACTGATTAACAATTTATAGGTTCAACGATTATTATATAGATAAGATTTGATTTCACCTTTTGATGACGAACGAACATTGACACGCACTCGCCGATTTATTGTTAAATCCGTAAATACTGATTAGCAGCTTATAGATTCAACGATTATTATATAGATAAGATTTGATGGCCAACGAACACTCATTCGCCAATTTATTGTCTATATGAACTGTAGGTCTCGGACAGACGTTTTTTCTTTAATGGAATCCGAAACTGCGACGTCACCCACTCGCTGGTGTCAAGTAATATATAATACAATCAAACAATAGAATCAGACTTTGTTCGCAGAATTTAAATAATAATCGTCTAGAAATCATCTTTAAGAAACTAAAAACTAGTGATGCACGTCTATTTTTAATTAATTAAATAATTTGTTTTCATTACTATATGTTAATTATCATTTACTTAAATATATTTTTATATGGTTATAATTTTATTAATTTTAATAATGATATTGTCGGATTTGGATTGATTGAGATAAAAAATAATAATAACGATTAACAACCGAGTTAACGAATCACGTAATGCGATGACGAGCTGTTTTAAAGCTCTATTTTGTCAGAAGTTCACATAATCGGGAGTCGTTAACCAAGACATTTTTTTTACAACCACTTGTCATTAACCGAAGGCCATCGTTAACTAAGGTACCACTGTATTTCAAATGGAGGTGGGAGACCTCACAAATTTTTCAGCCGTCTCTAATTTTTATATTAGAGGTAATTAAGAGGTTTTTTTTTATATTAGAGGTAATAGAAGATAATTTTTATATTATGAATATTTAAAAATAAGAATTTTATTTTGCAACTATAAAGAGACTATTTTTTATATTGTTGTTTGTGAGGAGTGAAGTCTTAAAATGTGGCCCCCTACAGAGTGAGGCCCCAGCTTGCGCCTAATGGTAAATGCGGCCCTGTCTTCTACTATTTTCAATTTTTTTACAAAAATAAGAACAAAACGAAGCACTTGTCATCTTTCTTTTCTATATATCCTCTAGAATGTCTAGATCAGTGTTTCTCAAACTTTTTTCATCCACGACCCCATAATTCACGACCCCATTTTTCATTATGAGATTTTTCGTGACCCCATTTTTTATTACGAGATTTTTCGCGATCCCAAGTATTAAATATGAAATAAAACATACAAATACATAAATCATTTACACACTTATTAGAAGTTATTTTCATAATTAAAAACTTTTCATTCTTTCAAATCAATGTTGTAATTAATTATATAATACTTTCACAATGATAGTGTTGAAACGTATTACTTTTCATAAAATTTAAAACAAAATCTGCTTTTGCAAATAATAAATTAAGTACAAATGAATGAATAATTTGTTTATCCCAACGTTGGTTTATCCAGACCAGTGATGCAAGCAGGGAGATGCAAAAAATCAATTGCATCCTTGATACTAATATTTGTGCTGTAATTTATTCACCGAATTCATGTAATTATTATTTACATAATAGATTTGATTGTTATATAATAATTTTTGTATATTTTTTGCATTGCATTTTTATTCAAACAACATTCAATATTTCTTAATTTTTTAACTGACCCTCTTGCTAAATTTCTGGATGCGACATTGAGTCACAAAATATGTCTACTGAAATTTTTCTGCTGTGGCATTTCGTTAACACACCTGACAACGATTTAACTAACTGATAGACAAATACTGTACAAATTTTTCTTGTTACAAAGACTGATTTCGTTGGCAATCATAATTAGTAGCATTTAACTAATTTACACAGAGGTGTGACTATTATTACTTCCATTTAATCATTTTCGTATAAGCAATACCATTTGGTATAGCACGATAACATCAATCAATAATGCACCGTCCTCCAAGCGTGTGCTTTTGTCATGAAGTCAAACTCCTTGGTCAGTTGAGTAGAGCTCGTTTGTGCTGGATCAGATTTTTCGACTGCCCCGCCTTTAACATTTTCTTTTGTTTATCTGCTTCTCTGCTGGTCACATCTTGTCGAGTTAGGATTAAGATATAAACTTTTTTAGTAAAGTTTTGCATATTAATTTAAATTGAAATGTAAAATATAAACACAGTATATGGTAAGAATAAAAGTAGGGTTGCAACATTCAATAAATATTCGCCTTGAATGACACCCCAAAAAAGCCAAAAATTATTTTATTCAATGTAATATTGCAGATAAAATTATACAAAAACAACATTAAAATCACACGTATTTTTTTTTTTATCACACTGCATCCAATATTTTGGATTTCTCTGAATCAAAATTTTCAATTCTTCGGATTTATCTAATCATCATCAATGTATCTAAATAAGAATAAAAAATTATTTTCTAAAATTATATTTTTTTCAGATTTTGTTGCATCTAGTAATTTTTTTTGTTCAGGTTTACCCAAATAAGTATAGAAACTGTCACATCCATATCAAAATTTATTCGGAGGATGCCCAACACTGCTTTAACGAGCTCAACACATTTCTGTGCTTTCTCAAGATTGCTTCCACGATTGCAAAAATGCGTCTAAAGACGCATTACTAATATGTATACTTAATATTTTTCCTATTATTTGTTGAATTTCAGTGACATGAAGTGTTTTAAAAATAATGACCTATACCTTTTTTGTTATATTATCATTTCTGAGTTTTCTGAATTGCTATTTTGAATTAAAATTATTTTATTGTGTAATATATATTCATTAACTTTTACATTTAATATGGAAATAACTTTCAGTACATCTTTGAACTTTTTTAATATTTTACGCCCCTTTCCAATCAGGGAGATTACTAAGGAACGGGGCCAGTTCCAACCACGGGCTGCACCGACACCGGTGGAGGGGGGCCGAATGGTGAAGGACACCGGACCGGTCCCAGCCCCCGAAAAAACTTATTGAATAAAAATGATTCTTCCTGAAATATTTTCTGATTTATTAAAACAAATCAGAGTTTTTTTCGTTTATCATCAAAACTAATTTTTTTTGTGCTAAATTTTTTAACATTTTTACAAAATTCTACACAGGTAACCCTCGTATAATACGGTAGATAGATTCGTAAAAAACGCCGCGTTTGTATGAAACCGTGTTATATGAGACCTGGAGCTAATACAAAAAAGGGAGTTACGTTCCAAAACCAATTTAAAAACAAATAAGTTTCTTACGTGAAATTAAAGAAAATTAATTTTTTATTGATTATTAACAACACTAAACAAAGATAAAAATATATACGTAAAACAAAAAGAAAAAAGTATACAATCTATATAACATTCATTTAATAATTATATCTTCCTTACCACTGTTCAGTTAAAACGAGAACGTTTTTTTTTTCTTTTTAACAATATAAACTTCATTTTCTGAACTTTAAATGCAGAAAAAAGTTTGTGTATCTTTTGCTCTTTACAAAATCTGTAATCTAACCTGCTACAAAATAATCGTTCCTTAGGTACAGTGCTTCTCAAACTTTCTTCATTCATCATGATTCATACCCCATTTTTCATTATGAGCGCTTCTCAAACTTTTTTCATTCATGACCCCATTTTTCATTACTAGCTCTCAAACTTTTTTCATTCATCACCCCATTTTTCATTACGACATTTTTTGCCAACTTTTTTCATTCATGACCCCATTTTTCATTATGACATTTTTCCCGATCCCAGGTATTAAATATGAAATAAAACATACAAATACATAAATCATTTATACACATATTTAAATATGAAATAAAACATACAGGTATATAAATCATTTACACACTTAATTAAAATGAACACAATCAAAAAACATACAAGTACATAAATCATTTACACACTTATTAAGATGAACAATAACGTACAAGTATATAAGTCATTTACACACTTATTAAGATGAACACAACCATACAAGTACATAAATCATTTACACACTTATTAAGATGAACACAATCAAACAACTACACTGAAAATTCATAAACAAGTACATAAATCATTTACACACTTATTAAGATGAACACAATCAGCAAAAGTATATAAGTCATTTACACACTTATTAAGATGAACACAATCAACCAATCACTACATCATTTATACACTTATTAAGATGAACACAATCAGCCAATTACATAAATCATTTACACACTTATTAAGATGAACACAATCAACCAACTATATTAAGTCATTTACACACTTGTTAAGATGAACACAATCAACCAACCACAGCTTACACACTTATTAAAATGAACACAATCAGCCAACTACACTGAAAATACATATGTTGTCATACGTTAAATATTGGACGTTTGTGAAATTACATATACAGTAAACTGAAATTCAAGTGTTTGAATTTAATTTTAGCGACCCTAGCATACTTGGGTCGCTAAAATTAGCGACCCCAAATGGGGTCGGGACACATAGTTTGAGAAGCACTGCCTTAGGACATAGAAAAAACTTTTTTATTCATAAATGTTTTTTGGTATTTCACAATCCTCTATTGAAGGGTAAAAATTTATTTTTATCCAAGAATTGAACGTTTGGAATACAAAATATTCAATGATGGATGATCAAGGATCCTTGTCGACATTCAATTTCAAATCGAAAATAGACTGCATATTCTCTCTCTCAAGGCAAAGTAGCTAAATTACATTTATGTCTAATTTTAGCAAAGTATTTCCTAATGATTTTGCATTGTGCGCGCGCATTCTGTGTCCATCGTGTGGATTTACAAAAATTAATGAAAATATTGTGTGTTATAGAAGAGTATATGCAATTTTTTAAATGTGTTAACTAAAAACCGTATTGTAGAAGTACCATGTTATATAAAGGTTTCTGCAATTTTCTAATGGTGTTAGAGCGAAACTGTGTTATATGAGGGTTATCTGTATTAAAATGTAAGAGTTCATAAATGAAATAAATTTTCTGCAATACATAATTCTGGTAGTTTAAACTGTGCAGAATGTAATAGAAATCATTATGTTTGAGAAGTAAAATCCCATTAGATGACTATTCAATATCATGTTAAAATTACTTATTCATATGTAGTATCATTCAATAGTATGAACTGAATGAGTCTTTGCAATATAGTAGTATGTGCAGTGAATTTACTAACAAATCATAATGAATGTTGGCATTATTATATGTGTGGAATAAAATAATATAATATTAGTATATATTATAATATATACTTATATATTGAAATTAATTGAGAAGAGTGATTCTGATGAAAAACAGAAACTGAAAAATTGAAAATAAATTCATTTATGAATCACAAATGGTAATTATAAAAAATATCTAAAGAATACTTTGAGCTTTATAATATTTAAGTAAATTTAGAAAATATAATTTTGATTTTATAAATATTTCTGTAAAGCTGAAAGTGCATAAACATGAGAATATGAAATAATGATTTTTTATAATTTTAGCTTCCTTACCTTTCTTTTCAGCAGAAGACAAAAACATAGATAATGTTCTAAATCTTCCAACTTCAGTCAAATATTTCAAATATAAAAATGAATCATGCCTATTTGTTAAATAAAACAATTACATAATTTTAGAATTATATAATTTTCAAATATATTTAGTAAATAAATATGCATTTACTCATTAAGATGATCTTTAAGAATCATAATGACATTGGAAAATATTTCTGCTTCCATTGACTGATGAAATAATTTTGGTATTTGATGAGGTGGTATTTTCTATTTAAATAAAAATACAAATTAAAGTATCATTAAAACATGGATAATAACAAACATTTTTATTAGTTTTAAAATAAACAAATTTTATAAATTGCATAGAAAAATAATTTCATATATTAATTTTATATTTTGAAATATAGTAAATTTTATGTGATTTACAGTAAATATTTTAAATTTTGGCTTCTGAGAAGAAAAACTAGCAATTTGTGAATAATTTGTAAAGGAAGTTGACTATCATATTTTTTATGTTGATAAGATTTATTAAAATTTTTCATTAAAGTTATTTCATGAATATTAAAATAATCAATATATATTTTCATTAATTATAAAATTTTGATGTTTTTACTTTTTAATATACATTTGGGATAAATATTTAATTTAGCTTTTGATAAATTAAAAATTTTGTAAATTTTATTCTTGAATTTTCATTAAATTAACAATTTCAAAAAGAATTTACATTTTAAAATCTCTTGTTATAAAATAATATATGAAACATTTCTTACCTTTAAATATTCATATTGTACATCTGGATAATTTCGCAGTGCTTGCCAATGTGCATAAAATTGATAAGCTGTTTGAGGCATTATAAAATAATATATGAAACATTTCTTACCTTTAAATATTCATATTGTACATCTGGATGATTTCGCAGTGCTTGCCAATGTGCATAAAATTGATAAGCTGTTTGAGGTACAGAAGGGATTGGTGGTGGTTCTTGCCTAACGTTATAGTTTTCTGTTATTTTAGGAGTATGTATAATGGAATTATTAACTGTTTCAGAACTAACCGAATTATCAGTGGTATTTATTATGGAATTAGGAGATAATTTTGGTTTCTCTTCTGAAGCTATATCTTCACTATCACTTAATATTTCTTTAATTTCAATTTTCTTTAATGGTTTCTAAAAATAAACATTAATGATTAAAAAAATAAATACTGAAAATAAATTTTTATATTTAGTTTGGTTTATTTAAAATTTAAAAAAAATTAAAATTTTAATTTTAAAATGAAATAATTTTCAGATCATCTCTTAACTGTTTCTGATCTGACATAACATAATCTGATATAATGTATTTTTTTATATCAGAGAGTACAGAAAATAATAATGAAATTTCCTTTAACAATAAATTCTAGTAATCAAAGACATAAGACCTGGAAAATCAGCATTAAATAAATTTTTAATCTTTATTCATTCTAAATAAATTAACACTTATTTTATTATTATTGCTAATCTTATATAAGAAAAAAACACTATAATAACTAATAAATTTTTCGAATAACAGTTTATTTATTAGATTACTTTTCACAATTCATAATTGAATAACTAATTTAAATATATGTGCTAAGATGCCTTCTTCTGAAATACTTATATTTTAAAATATGATTTAAGAAACAATAATTACTAAATTAATGCTAAATTTTTCCTTTTCTGCTGATTTAAATATCATTAAGTATCTAGATCTATATGAAAAATGATTTTATTTTCATCCTTTATAAAATTATGTTTTGAAGAAGTTATAATTTTACTTGATTCACAGAATTATTTAATGAAATTTTATAAAATTATTCTAAAATAATATTTTGAACTATATATTAATTATATTTTTGAAAACTATTTACAAAATAAAGAATTCATAAAAATTTTAAATTTTCTTTCAGCTTAATAATTACATATATTTAATCTATATACAACTTGATTGTTTCAATTTATTTAATGTTTGAAAGAAATTATCATATATAATTTTGAATATGAAGATTAAAGCAATATAAGACAGATTTTATTATTAAAATATTTTAATTGAAATTATTTTTTAAAAGAAGTTAAGCCATACTGATAAATTTCAATAAATAAATAAATTATTAAAACATACCTTGGAACGTAAATGAGGTGGTTTATATATGGTTTTAACAATACATTTATCAATTTCATTAATATTTACATCAATTTTTACACTATCACCACAAGGACCAGTTTTTGTGCTATCATCTACAGGCCTAATTTCTTCTTTGTTATTTTCTTTTTGATTAAGTTTATTAAGTTCCTATTAAAAATTATTAAAATATTTTCGTTATCAGTTATAAAATGCATAACATAAAGTTATTCATAATATGAATAACTTTAACACAACATATTATGTTGTGTTATAAAGTATCACAACATATGAATTATGACTAAAGCAAATATGTTCATTTTGATAATCAATATTTATAATTCAATTAGATTAAATTTAAAAAATAAAACTGGAATATATAGTATGTGACTAAATCTTGTCATGAAAAGAAATATATCATCATAATTTCTTAGCATTATACTTCTAAATCTATATAAATTAACTTTTAATGTAATTCTAGCAGTAAAAATTAATTTATATTGTTACATCATTATAAAAATAATAAAAAAAATAGAATTTTTTTTTTTGATTATAGAGAACACTTTTGCAACTGTTCCATACAATTCTTTTCAATTCAAAGATAAAATAAATAACAGAATAATTTAAAATGATTTAAATTTACATATAAATTTATCTCTTATTTATAATATATATTATTGAGGATTTTCAACTTAGAAAAGTTTAAAATTTATTTTATTTAATAAATAATTCTATTATTATTGCAGTAATCTTTCATTGAAAATGAATTTTAACAATCACAGTTTTCAGATAATATAGTTGTATATTTATAAACGAACCTTTATTTAAATTTAAAATTTCAAAATTTGAAATGACACATTTAAAATTTTACATAAACATAATTCAGTTCATTTCCACAAACAAAATTAAAGGCCATAAATACTACTGTCAATAAATACTGTTTCTCCCACAGATCACAGTGGCATTAGTAATAATGAGTAAATCACTATATATAGTATAAATAGTAAATACTACTTTTTCAATCACATACTCATTTTTACTATTCAAACTGTTGCTTAATGTTAATTTAAAGTTTATTCTACAAATAATTTTGTCCTTTTATTTTTTATACATACAATAGAATTCCAATTATCTAAAATTAGATTATTCTTGGTTAATCTGCAACCAGAAACAATCTATAATTTGAAATTGATGTTTAATTATTAATGATTTATCTTAGATGTGTTATCTGAAAAATTTTGAAACATCCCAGATTAATTTCTTTTTTATATTTTAAATAATTGCCTATAAAAATTAGAATCAAATTAAAATTACAAATACTGCAATAATTCCTTACAGCAAATAAATCAATTTCTTGTTTGATTTTTCAATAAATTATAGATATGTATGGATGTGGATATAGATGTTTTTAATATTAAAAAGAAAGTAAATTGCATTACTAAATTATTGATAAATTTTTAATATTAAATGCATAATGTCCATAATTTTGATATTTTGAGTATTTTATGAATTATTCGGGATAATTCCAGTTAATTGAGAGTGTACTAGATTTTAAATTTATTTTAATAATCTTCAATAAAATTTTAAAAATCATTATATCTTTTGGACAATTATTTTGTTCCAAGATTTTAATAATTGCTACAGCAAATATATAAAAGAACAAGGAAAATTATGATATTGGGATAGAGACAGTATGTGTTCTTTAAAGGAAAAGTTTTTAAATATGAATAGATCCTTCATTTACAATAATCAAAAGAATAATGATATTATAAGGGTAAGAATTGAATGTGAAAAAAATCTTATATGCTTTATGGCTATAATTAAGAAAGAAACAATAAATCTTTAATAAATAGCCAAGTTTGTTATAATATTGTATAAATAAAAAATAATTATAAAGTTTATAGTGCATTTTATCGTTATCTCATGTAAATGACACTTCATATCATTTTTATTGTTTATCTCTTAGCCTTATATTTTTAATAGAACCATAGTCTTATAAAAACATAATTTTCAAGAATGTAACGCCTATCATTGTTGAATGATTATTGTTTTTAAACATTATTACTGTTGTTCAGGAAATCAGATGAATCCATTTTTAAACCCCAAATATATCGACATTTGATTGTTTTTTTTCTTTGTTTGTAAAGAAGAGTAAAGTTTTTATGACATCACTTTTTATTTATCACCTGAATTGATGTAAGTAGAGTTTTATATTTAGGAAACAATTAATTTAAGGTGTAACAAGAAAAAAGTAATTAGACAAATTGAAATCTCATGCATAACACTCAAATGAAATCACCAAGCTCAAATATGCAATTCTGGTTTTCATTGGTTCAATATTCATCGGTTCTCTCACAATTCATACTATGTCAATTCGATATTACTTGGTTTCCTCACTTTTGTGGTTCTTTAGTCTAATTGACGTCAAATTGGGTCGCACTGAGTTCGCATGATCTAAACTACCTCACAATTAGGGTTGACTTCTAACCACATGTGCAGTGGGGTGAAGTTCAATTTTCTTCAATGGCATTCAATTTATACAAATGTACAGCATGTTTCAATACATCAATATAATCATCATTTTTTAAATTGTTGCTAACAATGTGAATAATTCTGCTAAAACATTTATGAATGTCTCCATCTTAAATCATGTGACTTGGCTCAGTGAACTGGTTTTTATTCAAATGAAACTGTGACATCAACCACGAAAACCATGAAGGTTTAGTTAGTGTAGGTTCATGGAATATCGAACCACAGCTATTGTTATGAAGCTCAAAAAGGGAGTCATATTAAGCTCCCTCTTTGAGCACTGTTAGAAATTTCTTAAAAGTGTAATTAAAATTAGTAAATTTCATTAAAAAGTACTTTCAATATTTAAACAAAAATATATATCAAATTCTTTCTTAAATTTTTAATGTTTTTGAGAAAATTTTTAATATGGATTTATTTCTATTTATTTATTTTACACTATCTTTTATTCTCATACTGCTGCCTGGCTGGGGTGAAACAGGGTCAAATTTAGATCATTGAAATGGACCAGCATTTTATGATGTTTTTCAATGTGGCTGTTTGTTTTATATAAACTAATCTGGTTATTTTTTAGTTAAAGATAAGTTTTTGTTGTTTTTTCTTAAAACTCAAGATTTATTTTATGCAATGGAACAAAAATTAATCTTGTACTATAATTCATCAATTTGTAATTAATTATTGAAAAAGTGGATATTGACACTTATTCTAAACTATAACAACAAAAAGAGAATAATTCTCTAATTTTAAGAAATTTTTAAATATTTTATATTAACTAACTAATCAAATTTTACTAGGAATGTAATAAATACATTATAGTGCATTTTATCGTTATCAACCATATTAGTTTGTTTACATAATAAACAAACTAATATTATTAAATGCAAATTGAATTAAACTTTATAAAGATTTCCTGTGCATTTTAAAATATATTTTTGTTTATTATTGTTTAGAAAAAAAATTATAAAAAATCGATTTTTGATACTAGAGGATGAAACTTGCTTTAACTATAGCAAAAATGATAATGCCACATGTAAGAATAGATCAATCTGAAAATTATACAAGAAACTCAATAAATACATTTTTAAACAGAGCTATATGACTTATGCTGCTCGACAGCAGCAGGAATTTTTAATAACCTGCATGGCATATAGGTATGGGCACTGATGTGTTAATATATTTTTTTATTTTCAGTCTGATTTATAAATATTAAATTTGAATTAGTTTTTAATTCTATATAAAAAATAAAAATAAATTTAATTTTTTTTAAATTTAAAATTGCAATATCATTTAACAAACCTTTTCTATCCTTAAAATTTCAGTCTTTGCTTGTTTGTTTTCTGAATCTAATTCTAAAACTTTTTTAAAATCTTCTAAAGCCAATTCTAACTTTTTAAGTCCAATTCTGGCAGATCCTCTTCGAAGATATGCTTTGATATAAGTTGAATCAATAGATATAGCCAAATCACAATCAGCTTCAGCAGCAGCTAATCTTTAATTAAAATAAAATAAGTTAACTCTAAAAGTTTAAACTGATTATAAAACTAAAAATAATACACAGTTATAAGCTGTGTATTATTTGTTAAAAATGATTATAAAACTATTTACTAGTTCTGATTTAATGCCTAGTTTAGTTAAATATTAATAATGTAATTATATTGGATTATTCAAAAATCATTATTTTTCCAAAAATTACAATAATAATATAATCAAGAAATATTTTATAAATATAATAAAGATCAAACTTTATCATTGTTCCAAAGAAAAATCACATTGCTGATTCTGAAACAATATTTTATAAGCCATTAATTATTAGATCTTCAATCATTTGAAAAGGATCAGAACTCCAATTAGAAAAACTGAAAATTATCCCAATATTTATAATTAAACTATGAAAATTTTCAGCAACTTCTATTGTCAGTATTCATGATATAGATAATTCTCAGTTTATAATTTCTTAAGTTTGTGAATATTTTTCAAATATGAATTAAAAAAAAATTGAAAATACAAACATTAAGTGCAATAAACAAATAAATACTAAACATTTATAAAAGGGTAGCTATACAATACAATATGATTGGGTTTGTAGAGAAATTCTGTTGTCTGCTGCAAAATTGGAAATCAAAATGGCAGCAGAGAAGCAGTAGCACATCCTCTGTTTTATCAGCATATTATGTAAATAATTTCCATTCCTGAATTGTGCCTAAGATAATAATTCATCTGTATTAAAGTTTATCTATTTATATGTCAATAATAATGAAGAAAAAATTCTTTTATTTATATAATAATTATTATTATTTGCTTGATTTTAAATGCTATGCTTTTATTTCTTTATAAAAATAAATCATTGTTTAATTATAACTGATTTATTTTGTTGGCTTTATTTAATTTTACTAGGATCAAATTACACTTCTGAATGAAACCAGAGTTTAACATTATGCCTTATTCTGTCGAAAAGTCACTTCACTAAGAGTATCAATATTTATTATGTATATCTCTGAAATATTCATATAATTTTAACCAAAAATTGAATTAACTTTAATACTTAATGGAGATTGGAAATAGATGTTTATTCATTTAAGTTGAACTGCAATTTTAATTTCTGAAAATTTTCTTCAGTAATCTTTAATTATTATAATTTTTTAAATTAAAAAAAATATTGTAAGATATTAAAACAATAATTTTAAAAACTTTTGAGAAAACTGTACATAGTAGAATGTAGATTATTTAAACAGCAATTATCTAAACTATCAATCATCAAACCACAGCAGCCCTAAGAAAAATTATAGTACCCCTAATTCTGTCTTTACACGATAGATATGTTCCCAAATAATACGTGTAAAAAATATATTGCATCTATGGAAAAATAGGAGATTGGTTCCAGTCCTAAAAAATCAGCAAAAATAATACAATAAACCATGAGTTTTCATGTTAGGATATTAAAGCATTTTATTTCATAAAGATTGCACATGTATCATACAAAGTAAATTATCATTTGAAAAGGAAAAAAAATTCGAATTTTAATATCCAAAGAGATTGCATTCCTTTTTGCTTTTGTTAAAGGTGAATTATGTGACATTATGTAAGGACTACCAAAAAATATTTCAGTTAAAATTAACTCCTTGCCTTACAATTTAAGTAACTGGTACAAGTAACTTTACTTTACAAGATCTCTCAGAAAGTATATCTGCAGATCCAAATGCGGTGAAGAATTGAGTGTACTAAGTCGCTTTTAGCCCAATCAGCCGTAAAACGTCTCTGAGATGTTTTGGTTACATTTGGCCCGGCCAACTTAAACATCTCTGAGATGATATTGTAAGCTAAGGGGTTAATAAAACAAAGGTTTTAAAACTGTAACTTACCATTTACTGACTTTTATGCAAAATTAATTCCTCGTCTCCAATATCGCAGTTATAAAATAAAAGTAAAGCAAAATTTTCTTCTTAGAATTTGGGTCGATCGTGTTAAATCAAAATAAGTCGTGTAAAAATAGAATTAAATTTTTTTTCTAATTCGTGTTAAATCAAAATCGTGTAAAAGAAGTTCATGTAAAAACAGAATTGGGTGTATTTTACTTTTAGCGCACTGATTTTTTTATGCAGAAGAATTAATTTTTACCATTTAATGCATTCATTTCTGATTATTTATTCAAAGATATATCCAGAATAGCATAGAAGTAATTTTAATTTCTTATTGCAAGAGCTATAAATAAGATACTGACTTTAGTTATTGCATTATAAGTTTGGTTATCTTTTACAAAACTATTTACTAAATTAATTATAATACTTCCTACTTTAAAATACAGTAGTAATAATCTTGTAAATTATAATATAACTGTAGTTTAATTATACTTTTCTATATAAATAGGATTTTCTCATATATGTTTGATTATCTCAATAGTCTTAATTCCCAATTAGTTTGGATAATCAACTTTCTATTGTACATTGTTCAATGATATTACAAACAACAAATAAGTAACTTTATTATTAGAAATTGATATAACTAATAATTTTGATATTATAGAAGCTTTAGACATTAATACTCCATATGAAGAGTAATTTATGTTAAATTTATTCAAAGATATTTATTCAAATATTAATTGATAACTAATCATTATTATATAATGATACTATATTTTAAAAATGACTGAAAATATTGTAACTATTTTGAAAATAAATTTAACTTATAACTTTGTATTTCTAAAAAAGTATTTATTGAAATGTCAATACAATGCTTTAAACATCAACCTTAATGCAATAAAAATTTTTAAATAAAATAATATATTGTACTTACTGATTTTTCTTCAAAAGAGCCATTGCTCTATTTGCTGGCAAGATAGCATTAGATGGATCATTTTCAATTCCTACAGTATAGCATGCTATAGCTTCATCATATTTACCTCTTTTGAAAAATTCATTGCCCTATAAAATATATTTATCAATATAAAATTATTTCAAATATATATTTTTTTATTACGAAAATTGTTATTTTGAATAATATGAAAGTTTAATTTTAAAGTTCAAGTTTACCGTAAAAAAACAATATAGGTGGCGCGGAACTATCATCATTCCTGTATAGAGACACGCTGTCGTTTCTCTCGCTGAAATTAGCGAGAGACCCGACCGGGTCTCTTGATAATTAAAGGTATATGTAAATGTTTTAATGAATTTTCAAACAAACAGTGATAAATATTTTTTTCTTTTAACTATATTTTCTAAATTTGAATCAATAACACTTTCTAAACTTTGTGAAAGCTCTAAAAATTCATATTTAGACAAGCTAAGGCATGCTTGAACAAGTCTAGTATAAAAAAAACATTACTTTTAAGATGACCTGATATTTGGTTTTTGAAATCGATGTTTAATGTTAACATTAATTATATGATATATACATATATAATATTAATATTAATTATAATTATATGTCGATGTCGATCAAAAATACTTTCATATTTTTTAAGTATTAGCTCTCCATTTTCTATCATTAAAGGAAACTATAAAATTTTTTAAAATATTGAAAATTTGATAAATAAAAAGTAGATTTTACATAAATTCGATTCTTCGAAATTTTTCTCTTTTTTTTTGTATGATAAGAGAGAGTATTTTTCATCATATTTAATATTGTTTCTAATTTGCATATTCATTTTTTATTACTGCATATAGATGATGCAATTCATAAAAATTTAAAAATTAAATTTTTAATGGATTTTTCATCGAGAAATGAAAGTCAAGTAATCAACAGAGATGATTTCCTCTTTATCGATAAATGTTTTAAATAATATAAATAATTAAAATCATATCATTTTTAAATATTTCGGAGTGAAAGTACAGTATTAACTTATATTGAATTTGTATAATAAATTTTAATTAATATTGCATTTTATGTAATTGTTCTTTTTCCGTAACAGTACAGTATTAACTTATATTGAATTTGTATAATAAATTTTAATTAATATTGCATTTTATATAAATTGTTCTTTTCTGTTATAGTTTTGCTTTATCAAGAATTTTTGTTGATTAAAATATGCTTTTAAGGTTTTCAGACATTCGTTGAAAATACATGATTGAATAAAAGTTTTTACCCTTCCAAACAACTCGATAAATATCATAAATTTTAAAAATCTGTTATTGCCATAAATATGAAGTCATAGGTATGCTACTGATAGAGACCTTCAAATGATCTGATTATGCAAATGAGGACAGTTGCAATCCAATCACAGTAAAAGTTTCGATTATAAAGCGAGTTTTCTTGTGTAATTGCCACTCTATTACTGCATAATAGAGACAGTAATAACAACTGTATAATTTTACATAACATTCGTGGCTAAAGTACTCATGAAAAAATACATCAATATGCACAAATAAATTTATATTTTTTCTATATACAGTCTCTATAATTTTTGTATGGTCATAATTTTCATCAATGATATATATAATATAGTGTACACGAACTCCTCTAGTTACGACCACGATTCAATATGTAAGTTTTGTTCGTAACTCTGGGTTGTCGTGATTCCGAGATATTGTTATTTTGCTCTGAAAATTACTGAATTAATTTTAAAGACTATATTTGGTAATATATTTCACAATTGTACCAGTTAAAAGTTTTTTACTTTACAAGGTTTGAACAAAAGGTTTCGAATATAAATCGGGCTTTTTTATTATCACCGCAATCTAACCGTGTAATTTTCGATAATTATCGTTGCTAGAGCACTCTGCTATTATATGATTTAAACTTATCGAAGAGTTTTTGAAATTTTGTGAAATTTGAAAATAAAAATTTCACGTTCGTTAGAACGAGTGTTCCTAACTAGAGGAGTGCCTCTCATTCTATATACTATTTAGTTCACACAACTATAGGTTATCACACATGATTTTTTATACATGAGTAGTCAAAAATGTTATCAATTATGAAACCTTTGTATATTTTAGAAAGCAATTTTCTCTGTTTAATGAAAACTTGACCAAGCGTATTATGTTAAATATTTTAATAAATATTACTAACAAAATTTGTTATTTTTTCCCACACTAATAATAATATAGCGCAATTAATCTATTTAAATTATATTTTTTATTTAATAGACATAGACATATGTTTATTTACAATAATTACTTATGGTACATTGAAAAAAATAATATATTACATTGAAAAAAGATATCAAAATAAGCTTAACAGAAACAACAACAGATGTATGTTTGCAACAGTAGTAGCATTGCTTTCTAGATTGTTTCCCTGTTGACGTCAAGCATTTATAATGAGGTACGCAGTACCCTACCTTTCTTATATCACCATGGATTCAATAATATAATAATGGCGAACATTAAATATCTGAGATAATCTGTTAACATATTCTGAATGGGTGGTTACATTTTTATGAAATTAATAATTTATTCATTACAATCAGTCGTTAATAGAATTGTTACTAGTACTAGTCATTATAAATACAAATCTGATATTTATTTCTATGAAATAGCAACAATGTTAAATAGTAATAAGGCATTGTTTAATAATAATAACTTTGAAATTACAATTGAGTCTCTGTAGACTTATTTCATAATGAAATGGAGAATTGGTTATTAATCTGTTGTCTATATTGGTTATTAATCTATTGTCAGAATTGGTTATTAATCTGTTGTCTATATTGTAAATACTTAAAAAGTTTTTCGATCATTAAAGTATCAATAAAACTCCTGTATTTAAATATAGCAAAGTTATTCATATGGTATAGAAAAAAAAATCTCCAACTATTCGATAATTCTTCGTTTGTTTATATTTCTTCAATCAGTTTTAACATATTTTATGTGCCAATTAGTACGCTTCAAGCAATCCAATCTCACATCTATCACCGTATCTTATGTTATGAAATTTTACCAGGAAAAAAATAATAATAACTTTGAAATTACAATTGAGTCTCTGTAGACTTATTTCATAATGAAATGAAGAATTGGTTATTAATCTGTTGTCTATATTGTAAATACTTAAAAAGTATTTCGATCATTAAAGTATCAATAAAACTCCTTTATTTAAATATAGCAAAGTTATTCATATGGTATAGGAAAAAAAATCTCCAACTATTCGATAATTCTTCGTTTGTTTATATTTCTTCAATCAGTTTTAACATATTTTATGTGCCAATTAGTACGCTTCAAGCAATCCAATCTCACATCTATCACCGTATCTTATGTTATGAAATTTTACCAGGAAAAAATAGAAATCAACCATGGAATTCCATAACTATAAAGAAAACATAAAATTATTTTTATAAGAATTTTTAAGCTGAGTATTATCAAATAATAAAATATTTAACTACCTTAATGGCGATGCTTCTTTTAACAACAAATTGCAACAAAGCAACTCCGATAGTGGGTCCAGTGTACCTTTTTTGAATATTTATCATCTAAGTAAGAAAAATTTTGTATTAACAAAGTATAGTATTTTTACATTTTTGGAGAAAAACTTTGTTTAATAATAACTTTATTAAACATATCTCAATTATGCATATAATTATATAGTAGGTATTTCGAGAAAAATTTTGCTTAAAATTTTCATTCAAGATTTCAAAACATTACATTAATTCCGTTAAAATACAGTTATAATTCCAGTTTTTGGTAGTTTCATTTAAAATGCTATATAGTGCACTTGTGTACCATCAATTTTGCTGGATCTCAGTGTAAGTAATTTCGATGTGCATCGTTTTCGACTTCACATCGGTTTTCTGTTAAATTGAAAAAAATAAAAGTCTGTTGAAGGCTGCGTTTACAGGTTTAAAACGCAATGTAAATATGATGATGTTACTTCCGCTGTATAGCTAGGATTTGTGTCTTTACGCCTAAGTTTACTCTTGTTCAACTTTTTCCGCTGCGTACAAGAGTACGTCGATCCTTCGTCCAATCGGGGTATAGTTGGATATTGAAACTCTGTAGTTCTCTAAAACGATATAGTTCTCGAATTCATACAGTTCCTTTAGATTTTGTATTTTGCCATGGTAAACTCATGACAAAATAATTTTATGAGTGAAGTCGTCCGTAAATAAAGCAGTCCTCTAGTTTTGCCATCGATATTGAATCATCTAACTTCAAGATATCGTCACAGTAGCCGGTAAGAGAAAATGACGTCGTTTATTTATGTCTCGTCGTAGGCTTTTGGTTTGCATATTGACACTGCATTTTCGCCTGAGAGATCCAGCCTTGACGTTAGTTTATGCATTATTCAGTGAAATTATTAGAAACTCATAAATTACATAAAAATTAATAAAAACAGCAAAATCAAATAAAAATAATTCAATTATGTAAAATAATTTATAGAATTATTTAGAAGATTAACGACGTAAGATGAAGTATGTCTATACTGTTTTCCTTAGGTATCAATTATGAATGTCAATTATTGCCATATACATTATACATCAAAAACAAGAAACAGTAGAATTTTGAAAAATGAAATATATTTTGAGTTACGCAAATTAGATATTACAGGACGGGCCAAGATAGACCGAATCCAACCTAGTAATGTATATATGAACTGCAACACTATTTTATTTTATATATTTATGCAAGTGGAGGAGTAATTTTTTATGATAAATATCCTGGCCTCCTTCGTGTGTTGTTCATAGCTGTCTAGGAAATATTATTATTATTGCATGTTAATACATCAAATAGTTTCTGTTATGTCGGGTTCGGTTTATCTTGGTTCACACTATATATCAGAATCAATTTTAGATATTATACTCACCAGTAGATTATCTAATGCGTTCCAAGTAGTAGAGAAATATTTGTGCAATTCCTTTAGAGGTCTTCTTGCCTGAATAATTTAAATAAAACGTCTAAAAGATATCGTCACTAAAATAGAGATTAAAATTTCATTCAAAATTTATTATAAAAAATAATTTGAATGGAACATCGCAGACAAAACTATTATTTAATTACCTCTCTCCATAATATAAATATAAGTTATTCATCCCGTGGCATTTTCTCTATACTATGCTATAATTTTATGTATTTGTATAATAGTTAAACGCACTCGCTTAATCAAATTCGACTAATTTATTACCGTAAATATCATCAGGATATACACATGTACAAGGAACGAATTTAAATAATTTATTAGTTCTACAAAAGCATTATTTTCCATATATAATATAAATTTTCTTCTAATTTTATAAATATATATAACTTAATCATAAAATTAATATAATACATATATATATATATTATTGGTTATGTACAAAGGTAATTCAATAAGTAAGTTACAAATCGAAGTTGCGCGCTTCGTTTTTAATTAAGTGCGGGAAACTGTCACCGCTAGATAGCAGCACTATCTAGTTTTATTGTGACGCATAACGATCGTTCTGCGCAAGACTGTACAAGATGGCGGCGCCCCTGAGTGCATGTACCACGATTAGAACAGCGTGCCGTTGTGCGTTTTTTTGGGCAAAACATATGGAAGCAAAGGATATCCACCCAATTATGGATTGCCTATCAGGCAATCCATAATTGGGTGCAAAAGTTCTCGGAAGGGCGGGCAAGTATCGAAGACGAACATAGAGCCGGTCGGCCGGTGGAGATCGCCACGCCAGAAACGTTGCAGCGCGTCGAAGACATCATCCGAGCAGAGAGGAGGGTAACCGTCGACGTTGTAGCAACCGCTATTGGTTGTTCACGTGGCCAGGCTTACAACATGATGCACGAGCAGCTAGGCTTCAATAAAGTGTGCTCCTGCTGGGTGTCGGAAGTTGAGCGCTGCTTTTATATCGCTCAATCACATCCATTTTTTACTGTAGTGTAATTACTAATCTCTTTTTTTGTTCCCTTTTTTATCATCAAGTGTTCTTCCTTTTATCCATTTCAATACTTTTTAAAAGAGAGAATTCTGTACTATACTGATTTATCCATTGATACTTTTTAAAAGAGAAAATTCTGTACTATACTGTATGTATATGATGATTATAGTACGATAACAAAGCTGAATAATAGTAATGTTAAATAGCTAACGTCAAAAAGCCCATCTTTCTGGTGTTTTACTAACAAAGCTGAATAATAGTAATGTTAAATAGCTAACGGCAAAAAGCCCGTCTTTCTGGTGTTTCACCCCTTCAATGCCAAGTGACTGTTCTTAGATTGCTCCTTGTCAGGTTTTACTAACTGAAAATTAACATTAATTTGTTAATTGACATCATAAAATGGTTTACTAACCAAAAATTAACATTAATTTGTTAATTGATATCATAAAAAGGGACAGACAGTTGATAATAAGACTGGTCTATACTTACAACTCGCTTAATCGGAATATTTGCTTGCACTAACTGAAAAATGGTATCATTTTTATAAGTCGTACTAACCAAATATCGCATTATTCGAACTCGTACTAATCAAGGCCTACCTGTATTTAATAAAAATCATTTTTTACTTAAAGTATTATATTTCTAATGATCATTATTTTTTTAGGTTTTGATAGACAAGGATTTAATAAAGATGGATATAATATTGAAGGATATAATATTTTAGGATATAATAGATTTGGTCAGTATGATACAAGAAATATCTATATTTATGATGGATACAATAAAGAAGGATATAATAGAGCTGGTTATGATCGTAGAGGTTATAACAGATATGGATTTCATAAAAGTGGTAAAAGAAAAATTTTTTGAGTTTCATTTATAATTTTATAATTATTCATCATGTCATTTTATTATTTGCTAAAATGGTTAAGATGTTTAAATTACCATAAATCCTATTATTTAAAAAATAAAATAATTCTAAAAAGTTTTCTTTTATATCATAATCCTATATGAAATCTAAATATCATCAAACAATGACTATGAACAAATCCTTAAAACCCATTAATGTCCAATTTTTTATTTTAAAAACTTTAACAAAAGTTTTCAGTTTAAATTAGTCTTAAAGACTTACAGACATCAACATATAAATAGTCCTTGACTTATGACACTATTCATTTAACCATTTATATTTAAATAGTGATGCATTGAAATATATTCAGGCAAACTTTCCATCTTCAGTTTGGAGAACCAAGGGGTGCAGCCCCAACAGAGTTGGCAGCTGAAGGCTACAGAAATGAAGCTCCTAGTATATAATATACATCATATTTTTATATTGCATATCTTCTGCCTTATAAGTAGACTACATATCCACTGAATAACATTATTTATATAGTAGCATAATGATGATTACAATACTATTATATTTTAATGAAAGATTGATAGTTATAATAACTAACAATTATTATCACTAATTCTCATTAGTTTTCCATGTAGGTGGGACAGAATTCATTGTGAATTTATAAGAGGTCATTAAATTTTTTCCCTTCAGTGATCTGCCAAATTTCTTCCAGAAAATCCCTTCCTTTTTTCTGGTGTTTTTCCACTTCATCCTTCATTTTTCAAAAGATTGAACTAATGAGTATGCATTTTATCTTTTATTATAAAAAAGATAAAATGCATACTCAAAAAAGATAAATGCAATCAATTAATGATGATTAATAATCATTAATTGATTGTTTATATCAATGTCACTATATATCATAATAAATAATCATTGTAATATGATATATATAGAGTTATTGGAATTGCATACAATAAATAAATGCATGTTATTATACTATTAGAACAAATATAAATTTTTATAATGTAATACTTCTTACTATAAATACTAAATAAAAGTAAACTATAAAACAAATAAGTACAGTTTACTTTTATTTAAAAAATTTTTTTATAAATATCATTCATTAAGGAGATAATAATGAAAAAAGCAAAACACAAATCTCTGTATTTTGATATTACTTTATTTCAATTAACTGAAAACTGTATGATCAATCAAACATATTTTGCAGATATGTGTAGATATTTTGTATTCAAAGTGACTTCCATTGCTATGCCTTATTGTGCCATGATTTCCCAATTTCTTGAAAGATATCAGGGTCATGTTCAGTAAATTGGCCTGGCTAACAGCTGCTTAATATACTGTTTACTGGATGCATGTCTGAATAATGACAATGCCACCCACCCTTAAGCATTAATGAGCCAATTTTTTCTCCAAATTAATCTATTTTTAATTCTATCCATTCAATCAAGTAGAATTTTAACTTAACTACTAATTTACTGAACATGGTCCAAGTGCATTATGAATGATTGTTCCGGCTCTTGCAATGGCATATCATAGATTGTCCTATTTGTTGTATCTTTGAGTGTGTCTAATGAACAGTGACATTTACTTTAAAATATGCCTGTAAACTCTTGTTAAATAAATGAATGGATGTTTGCTCAGTTGAATGTTGGAATCTTTATTACATAGAATGTTCATATCTGTGTAATGAAATTTTTAAAATTATATATTTATATAAAAAATTTTGCTTGTTTTAAGTGTAGAATACTATCCACCTATCTATTATATGAAATTCCGATACACTCTGTGTATGAGAAGAAAATCCTTCCTGAAGTTTTGTAGGTCACTGGTAGAAACAAAATGAACTCTTTAGTTATATCTTATGACATACAGGTGGACAAATTCTGTTCTCACTCACATGGAAATAATAATAATAATAATAATAATAATTGCTATAAATTATTGTAACCTTTCAATATAATATAATGTTTAATCATCATTATGATACTAAAATATAAAATTACACTGTATAAGTTAAATAATTTGAAAAATATTTATTTTATTTCTGGAATATTTTAAATAAAGTCAAATTTATATGACTTACAAATATTTAAGTCAAGGAATACTTACATTTCTAAAATTCCAAATTCCTATCTAATAATATAGTTCTCTGTTTGAATTCCTGAGTTTGAAAGTTTTTTTCAAATATAAAGTATTAAAAAAATTAAAAAAATATTAATTGTAATAAATAAAAACATTCCTAAAAAGGCATTTCAAACCATGTATACTAGCTATACAATACAGTATTCCTGGGTTTGTATCAAAAATTCCATCAACCACTACAAAATTGGAAAAATCAAAATGACAGTTGAGAACCATCATTTTGATTTTTCCAATTTTGAAGTAGTGCACCCTCTGGTTTTACTAGCATATTATGTAAATAATTTCCATTCCTGGATTGCACCTAAGGTAGTAGTTCATCTGCATTAAAACTCATCTACTTATCTATCAATAATAATGAAAAAGAAAGATTCTTTAACATTTATATGGCATAAATAATTTCTTTATTATTACAATTTGTTTAATTTTAAAGACTATATTTTCATTTCTAAGAGAAACTCCTTAGCACTAAGGCAGGGTCAAGAAAAAACACAACTTAGATCTTCAATTTAAAAAAAATTTCAGTTTTACTGTATTTTCATTTCTTTAGATAAATAAATCATTATATAATTATAAACTATTAATTTTGTTATAGTCAAATTGCATTGCTGAGAATGAAACTCCTGAGTTTAACATTATGTCTATGGGAAATTGAATCTTGGTTTTTGAGTTTTACTTTATTAGCACACTACAGGAATGAATTAATTCAAAAAAAATGAACTACCTGTATTCTAATGACTAAATTATAAAGTAGAAACTAATAAAATAATTAAAAATTGTCTTTTAATTTTTATTATAATAATTATTTTACAATTTTTAAATATGCTTAATGTTCATTCTTTACTTCCTAATTTAGATTGATCTAGATAAAACTGAAAATAGCACTTATCAGGAGAAAATTTTAATATTACATAAATGTTATTGACTTATTTGTGACGTCTTCTTCACTTTTTTATCTATAAACTGTTTCATAACATATGATGTTTTTTCTCTATATTATAAGCCTAACAACACCCTCTTTACATTTCTAAAATTCTTAATTTTTATTTTTTTTTACCAGTCTTCATTTGTATAAATTCTTTTAACTTTTTCATCATGTTCAGTTATTTGATGCCATGATTTCCCAATTTCTTGAAAGATATCAGGGTCATGTTCAGTAAATTGGCCTGGCTAACAGCTGCTTAATATACTGTTTACTGGATGCATGTCTGAATAATGACAATGCCACCCACCCTTAAGCATTAATGAGCCAATTTTTTCTCCAAATTAATCTATTTTTAGAACAACAAAAAGGCATTTATTCATCATTTGATCTTAGATCAAATGATGAATAAATGCCTTTTCATCCTATCATTGTGATATATGTAAATCTTTCTATATGTCAGTAGTACAACTGAAGAAGACCTCATGAATAGGTTGAAAACATTTCTGCAGTAATAAAAATTTTCTTCTTATAAGTGCTGCTTGTGATGTTTTCTATATACTTAATGTTTTTATGAAAACAAGAATTATATATTATAATTTTATTTATTTGAATTTATATAAATTATTTAAAGGATATAATCGAGAATGTTATGATATAAAAGGATATGACTGTGAAGGTTTTAATCGTTATGGACAAGATTATGAAGGTCGTGATAAAAATAATTTTGACCATCATATTAGAGAGAACCAGATAAATTACAGGAAATGTTTTAACTATAATGGTATGAATTATAGTTTATTAATCTAAATTTTTAAATGGAATTTAAAAGATTGAAAAATGATGCATTATACTATATAATAAAATGAATACTCTAATTCATTTTTTCAATTTTATTATTTTTAAAATATTCTATTTTTAAATTATTTTCTAAATTTATATAATCAATAGATTATATCATTTAGAAGTCTGTAACAATGCTGGTGTTGTCATCAATAAACTGAATTAAAAATTCTCTATTGTTCTATACTCTTCATATTTTGACTGGTACCATAATGGATTTAGCCAAATCTGATGAAATCAAACTTACTATTTCGTATTCTTTAAATTGATCTGTAATCTAAATCAGGGCTTTTCCACTTGGGGGATCCTTTTACTCAAGCAAATATTTTCACGACCCTAGGTATAAAGATATATAAACTAACAATACAAATTAAAACGTTTGCTGATGATAAATAAATTTATTCCAAAACAATTCATTCGTATATATATGAATATAATTTTATGTATTAAATACAAAACCAAATATATTAATGAGCTGATTGTGCTTATTTACTTTTACATAAAGACTTACATCTTGGATTAATATTTAATACTGCAGAACAGAACTTTTACAACATTTTGCAGAGTTGACCGATTTTTTAATTTTATAAATGTTAATTATGATGAAAATGCCACTTCACATAAATACATAGTACAAAATGTTAGAAGTATGTTTAGGGTCATTTCAGAAAGTATTGGCACTGTTTCACTATCATAAACTCACAGACATACTATATGTGTAATGTTGCAAACTGGTTTTGAATTAATTTTCGGTCGTGCATTCAGAAATTTTTTAGTTTTGCTAAAATTTGTCGACCCCTAAAGTTAGTTACACTTTGAGAAGCCCTGAAGTAAATTACTGACCTTTAACCTATTTAATTAAAATCATATATTGGGTTGTAACATAAATAATTTTGGTTCTTTTAAAAAAAATTTTTATTCATTAAAAAAGTAGGCTTACATTTGATCAATTATATAATCACCATTGTTATTAATGACAGTTTCCCATTTTATAGGTAATTAATGAATTCCTTCTGAATAAAAGTTTTTA
Organism: Olivierus martensii; assembly: GCA_000484575.1. Lineage (NCBI taxonomy): Eukaryota > Metazoa > Arthropoda > Arachnida > Scorpiones > Buthidae > Olivierus > Olivierus martensii. The sequence continues at coordinate 8,839 of AYEL01075296.1, read as the reverse complement.
TCTTTTGATACAAAAAGTCTTGAATGAAAGAATTTAATGTTTCTTCAAAAGTCTTGAATGTGACTTCATTGTTATTGAATTTTTTACTATTTAATGCATTTTGAAATGATTTAAACAGATAATAATTGGATCACCAAGATCCCCAAAGAGTATGCTGAATGTGGTAATATTGTCCATTTGAGCTCCAAAATCTTCTCCTCAATGACTAATCTAAAGGGCCCCAAAAGCATGTAAAAATTATTGAGCAATTTTATAATTTGTTTAAAAAATTTTTATGCCTATTGACCAGAAAAGGTCTTATAAGATTAAAGGTCTGCCCTGAATATATTATATAATATAATCATTTTTCTGTACATTTTGAAAAATATCACTGCCCTCATTATTCAGTAAAATTTTCTCCTGAACAACTTTAAACTAAAGTTGTTCAGGAGAAAATTTTGAAGCTCAAATGGTCAGTATTACCACATCCAGCACACTCTTTGGATCTTGTACCATCTGATTATCACCTGTTTATATCATTACAAAATGCATTAAATGGGAAAAAGTTCAATAACAATGAAGAAATCAATAATTTTATTCAAAACTTGTATTAAAGATAAAAATTTTTTATTCAAAAGGCATTCATTAATTGGTTATAAAATGAAAAACTGTCATTAATAACAAAGGCTTACATTTAATCAATTATATAATTACCAATTTTTTTAATGCAACCAAAATTATTTATGTTACAACCCAATATAATTTACTCTGAAAATTTATCTTGATTTTCTGATTAAAAAAATTATTATGATTTATTACAACTTTTTTATATACTTTAATACTGTAATTTGAAAAATAGACTATTGTCTCTATAATTAAGAATTATATTTGTACAGGAGTATCCCAAGAAGGATTTGATCAATATGGCTATAATAAACAAGGATTAGATAAGAATGGATGTACTTTTGGAAAGAATGGACCTTTTGTTGTTATTCAAGCAAACAGAATAAAAAATATTATTGAAAAACAAAGTGAAGAATTTTTGAAGAGCATTTCCAGAACATGCAACAATTTGCTATCTTTGCCTGAGAATTGGAAATTACAGATATGGAACATTAATATTGAAGAAACATTCAAGATGACAGATACTAGAGTAAGCATGAATTTTTTGTTTATTTATAATTATACCCAGATCACACTTTGCATTGTTTTCATGTGTATTTTTTTTAAGTTGCATTGTAAAAGAATTAAGATAATATTTCACTTTGAATCATAAAATTCATTGCATTGTTCATGGAATCATTTTTCTTTTGATAATGTAATTTGTCACTCACATTACATAGTTTTGCTACATTCTCATTATATTTCTGCATACGTATTTGTGGGTGCCACAATACATAAATATAAATGAAATCTATTTATTTTCATATTCACCATCTTTTTGAAGTTAATAAAATCATATTTTTAACATTCACTTATGTCTGTTAATATAACCAAATACAACACGATACTACATATTGTAAGTTTTTGCAAAACAACAGTTATGCTAAATTAAAATAAACATTGCATATTTTTTCCTGATCACATTATTTTATTATTTAATTTATCTGGTTATGTTAGTTTCAAATTAGCCACCATATCATATATGAGATATTCTATATCTTCCAATGATTACTTTTGGATTCCATCACAAGCTGCCAACATCCACGAAGATGTTAACCAGAAGATTAAAGAACGGGCTTCAACCTCTTCTGAAAAGGAGGTAGTATGGGCTTCAACCTTGCTTGAAAAGGAGGTAGTGTAGGACCAAGATTTCAGCCTGGATCCTGCAAGGTGATAACCAGTTGCTTTACCATGCAGCCATTTGGCCAACATTTAATTTATCAAATCTGTAATGCTAAGTTACATGGCTTGGCTTTACATCAATCAACAGTGTTTATTTAGCTATTAAAGCAGATGTTAACCATTAAAGCAGGAAATCTCATAAATATATGGCACTGATAGAAGTAATGAATAAATGCATCTTGTATTTATACTACACTGACAAAAATTTCATTCACTTTTCGAAACAGATTATCTATATTTAAATGTTGGAACAATTGCACAACAATGTGCAACAATTGTTGCAATAATGTTGTTGTGTGCAATTGTTGTACACAACATTATTGCAACAACATTAACATATTTTAGCAACATTATTGCAACAATTGCACAACAACATTAGTGTGGATAATTAAATAATGTATGTACAATTGTTGGATGGAATCCGCTTTTCACATTGATCTTAGAACAAATAATAGAAGAAATAAGAAATTCATTGCAACATCAGTCAGTAAATAAACAAACATTCATACACAACAAATAATAAATATCTGATGTTCACAATTACAGTGGATCCAGTAATAATATGCAGAGCAAATACAGTTGATTCTGCTTAATTGTGCCACTGTTTAATTGGGGTAGCCGCTTTTTTGGGCCAAATCTGAAAGAATGGAAACCAAACTAATACATAATTTAAACACTTAATTGGGACAACTTTTCGCTTAATTGGGATAGTAGCAGAAAAGGAATTTAGCAATTTTTGACATAAAGGGATTTTTCCCTTTATGTCAAAAATTTTTTAGGGATTTTTCAAAAGTATGTCAATCAGCATCTGCTTAAGAGTCTACCATTACTATATACTGCTTCGCTATCAATATTTATTTACAGTGTTGATTTTATTTAAAATTTTTAAATCTTTGCCAAGATGCTAAGAAATGATTTTGCACATTTAAAATTTTTAAATCTTTGCCAAGATGCCAAGAAATGATTTTACATATTCAAATAAAATTGCTTTGCTGGATAAAATTAAAAGCTAGCCATTTTAATATAAGCCATGGTAAAGTCACTGATATAACTAGTGTACCAAAATCTATCATAGCACGTTTTCTACAACAAGAAAATCAACTGTGTGAGAAGTTCAGAAAGAAATTCCAGGAACATCCAAAAGAAAGAGTGATGGAAAGGATCCAGAAGTCAAAGTAGTATTAGATCAAATAGTTTTCTATAGTTAGTGGGTGGGGCATGAATATCAGCAATCTAGTGTTGAAAGCGAGGGAAAGGATCCAGAAGTCAAAGTAGTATTAGATCAAATAGTTTTCTATAGTTAGTGGGTGAGGCATGAATATCAGCAATTCAGTGTTGAGAGATCAGAGAAGATCGCTAAAAAACTAATAATTAGGTATCTATTTTAATAAAGCATTAACATAGGTATCTAATTATTATTTTTTACCTAATTATTTATTTATCTACATATTATGTATTTTTTTTAGAATTTATTATTAGTTTGTTTAATTGGGGCAACTGCTTAATTGGGCCAAAATGGATTAATCCCAATGTGTCCCAATTAAGCAGAATCTACTGTATATGAATAATAATAACAAATATGTGGGTCAGTTGCAATATGAGCTCATAACACCAACAATAGTTTGATAATATAAATCTTAACCTAAAATAGTAACTGAATACAGTAGATTTTTGATTATTTGAATTGCAAATTAACTGAGGTTAATCCACAACCTGAAGACATATGTTTCAGGTTTAATCTCAGTCAGGTTTAGTTAGTATTTTTATCTTAGATATAACATATCAGTAAAATTTTAAAATTCTACAGATTTCTTTCTTTATTATCTTAATTGGCAGACAAAATTAAAATCAAATTGAAATCATAAATACAAGGTAGGATCAAAAAGTTTCAGGTCTTTATTTTTTTTAAATATGAAAAATTCGATATTTGAGCAGAAAGTATATATATTTTAAAACCTATACAATTTAGAAATTTTCTTGTTAGATAGCAATAGAGGATCACTCATTGTTTTACTGCACATACCAAAAAAATAATGTCAGTTTTTTACATAATATTGCATTGTAAACATATTGGTATTTGAAGAAAGATCTGCAATTAAATTTTGCTTTTTATTGCAAAAAACACCTGTGGAGACTTTTAACATGCTTTGTGAAGCATATGAAAACCAAGCTTTGTCATGACATTGTATATTTGAATGGTAAAAGCAATTTAAAGATGGACACACAAACATTGATGTTGACTATTGAGCTGATTGACCATTAAACTTTTTTGATTAAAATGGATTTTTCATTACAAATTCATCCCTGAAGACCGATCTATTAATAGCACTGTATATTTGGATATTTTGCATCATTTAAGTAATACAATTAGGAGGAAAAGACCAGAATTTCAAAGAAATGGCTGGAAATTTCTGCATGATAATGCTCCCTCGTATCATTCTCAAATAATTATCCTATACCTAGATAAACATTCTGTGACTATTTTACAATATCCATCAAATTCTTCTCATGCCTTATGATTTTTACTTGTTTTCAAGACTAAAAAGCCTACTTAAAGAATAATGATTTCAGGTTGACATGGAAGTTAAAGCCACTGTGACAGATGCAATAAAGACAGTTTCAAAGAATGATTTTTCCAAAGCATTTGCTGAACTTTCTGATTGTTGGAAAAAAATATGTGAATAGTCAAAAATTTGATAGCTAAATGTATATACATGTTTTAGATTTTTTTAAAAATACAGTCTTGGAATTTTTGATCCTATCTTATATTACAATAATTTCTGGCTGCAAATAAATAAATTTATATTATTTTCTTTTTCAGTAAATAATAAAGCATTTGAATATATGTGTGCATGCAATTTATTTATTTTTTAGTATTAAATGTTTGTTATCTATAATTCCAATTTTTTTTTTAAGTATTTTGGGGATTATCCAGAAAATCTGCTTCTCAAGGCAATTAATTTCCTGATTATCTTGGTTAATTGACAGTTTATTATATTACAAAAAACACAATATACTCAATAGTATACACACTATGGATTGATGGCAATAGTTTGACAGACAGCAGATCTAAAACTGTGGATACTATGGACTGACAGGCAATAGATCTAACACTAAAATTCCAGATAAAGTATCTATTCACAAATATGAAAATCAGCATGTTAATATTAATAACAAAGATATATAGATAAAATATGACAAGATCTCTGCTGATTTAATTTTATAACAGTCTATTAACAGAAATAGAAAAGAAATTATTAAAACTATACATGTTAATAAGCTTTTTTTACAGGTATAAAAATGCATCAAATATGAGTGATACAACATATATGTAATGAAAAAATTAATACTCTTACAAAAAGTTAGGATTTATTCAAAATATTTACAATAGTACAAGGAATGTAAACAGAAAAATAAAATGTTTTAATTTCAAACAATAAGAAATAAAAATTTTAAATTTAAAGAACAGTTAATACACAATTTTTGGTAAAGAGAATTACAGAATGGCAAACAAGGAACAATATTCTGATAGGAAATACAAACTGTACAGAGATTATATAAGAAAAATAATTGGTTCCCAGTGGATGCAGATTGTACAAGATAAATATCATATGAAAAAGAAAGAAAGAAGCATACATATATATATATCTAGAAGTGGATGAAATAGAAATGCCGATGATGATAAACCTACTGTTAAAAATAGTGACCAATACTGCAAGCAGGGCATTATAAGCCATCTTGCTGGTCTCAAAATGAGACACATAATGCAAATGTATCCTGGCTTAATATAGAAGAATTTAAAAGATTTATAATCATCACAAATTGAATACATAAATATAATATCAGAAAATCTTTCAAATTTACATACAATATATAACAAGAAAAGTGCAAGGAATAGAAAACATTCAAAATTATTGATATAAAAAGTCAGATTGCATTCATTGCCAAGGATGGACTGGTGATCAAAATAAGCCTGGGAATGTGCTTGAGCAAGATAAATAAAGAGGAGTGGTTATTTCAATTTATTCATGTGCTTGTCCACTGAGAAATTTCTGGTAGCCTATTAGGCCAGTTTGATTACAATATATAAAAATTGTATATTGTAATAAAAATTGCTATATATAAATATCATCCTTAATTTTAGTTTAAATTATTAATATTTAAATAAAAAATAATAATTGTTAATTAAAAATAATCATTTCATAAATTTGCTAATTGATTTAATTTTTTGCTTTTAGAAGAGCATAGCAGGAAAATCTATATGGTCAGAGAGATTTTGTTTTAATGCAGATATATTTTTAACTGATTGTCCATGCAAAAATGAATTGGTAAGAATTGTGTTTAGTTTAGAATAATTAATAATAATTTATAATTTACTTGAATTTATTTTATGAATTTATTAAAATATTCTGTCTAGAGATATTTTTGTTCATCATCTTTAATAATATAGTCCATACTCTTACAAAAAGTTAGGATTTATTCAAAATATTTACAATAGTACAAGGAATGTAAAGAGAAAAATAAAATGTTTGTATTAAAACTATATAGATACATATAATAAGAACATAGTATAAGTATCTAAAACTAGGAGTACATATACAATATATTTGAATATGTACTCCTAGTTTTAGATATTTATACTATGTTCTTATTATACGTATCTATATAGTTTTAATACTTATAATATATACAATGTTATTATTAATGTTGTACTATTAATATACAATGTTATTATTAATCCGATATTATTAATATTATCTTATTAGTATGTTATTAATGTTATTTTTATATTATTTATGTTATATCCGTGTAATTATACGTCATAGTAAATTTAAAAATTTTTTATGTTATTGTTCTAGAACCTAAAGCGTTCTATTTAAATATTTGTTATTTATTCTGGAATGTTCTGTTTAATCTGTATTTGCTTAATGTATGGTACTGAAGAGGAGTCTAATATGGCTCGAAAACATTATACCAATTAAAAATTTATACTTGCTATTTAGTGCTGAGTTTTATTTACTTATTTAATATAGTCTAATCCAGGGGTCAGCAACACGGTGCCCCCGAAGCAATTTTTAAGTGACTGCCATTCAAATATCTGAAATCTAAATTTTAGATATTTGAACAACAAATACAAGTAGTTGTAATGAATAATTTTAGTAAAAATTCTTTACAATTGCACACTTTGATTTTATCTTTGCCATTTTAACCATTGTATGAATTGTACAGTTAAATTTTAGATGAAAATTGAATCTTAGTGACATCTATAAAACATTAGATGAATCAATTTTTGAGTACTAATGACATCTGATGCCACATATAATGAACTATTTTCTGTCACCACTATCCTTGTATACTCTATCCACCCACTGCATGCTATGGTACCTGCTGAACTCTCGCATTTCTGAAATATGTCCTCCTATTAAAAAAGGTTGCCAACCACTGGTCTAATCTATTGTCATGATGTCATGATAATTAAGTTTTGAAACCTAAATGTTTTACTTTCAATATAGCTTTCTTGTAAAATAGATATGCATTTGCAGAGAAGCTATATTAAAGAAAACAAAAGCATTTTTTTTTTATAAGTGCTGAAATTCATTGGGAAAAAATTTCATCAAAAATTCATAAAACTTTGCCTTGACTCAGAATTGAACTGGGAACTTTAGGATAATGCCCTGAAGTTCTAGTTTGATTAAACGTAATATTCATTAAAAGTTACAAACAACCTTCTTTTTCTTCAAATCAAAGATAACACAAGCACAAATCAGTAGGATGTATTATTTAATAAGCACAAACATTGTGTTTATTTAATAGTATATCCCACTGACTGTGCTTGTATGTTAAACTTTGATAATATAATTTTTTGACAGACTTACACCAGCCAGATATGATCCAATTTTGATCATTTTCAATAAGCTTAGTTCTCTTGAGAATCCCAATAATATATCAAGAGTTTCTTAATGTTAAAAATGAATGAAGACAACCTGCTTAAAGTTGTTTTAAAATTCTTGTGGAATATAATACATGTGTTAATGCTATGTTTTCATATATTACAATATATCAAGAGGCACTGCAGTGACTCTAATCCATGTACAGTAGTCACTGATTGACTCATTACAGGAATCATTAAGGTTGAAATTCAACTTACTATAGCTTTTGTTCTAAATTAGATATTATTAATCTGCCAATTGTATTTGATAAAAATATTCAATAGGACATGGACTGCCAATTTTGAAATTTCAAATCCAATTAATAAGAACTATAGCAGTCTAAAATTTGCAAAAATGATAAAAAAAAAAAAGCATCATTTTTTTCTTTTCCTCTTCTACAGACATCTCTACATCATTCAACCAATATTGATGAAATTTGATATGTAGATATTTCTTAGATTACTTGAGTTCCTTAAAAATTTCAGTACAATCAGATCAAAATAAAGAGGGAAATGGGAATCTGTTTTCCATAAACATCTTTATATATTGCATTGTTTAATTGATTTTTGACCAAATTTGGAATATAGGCATATCCTAGCTCAATTAAGATCACTTGAATATTTTGGCCCAATTGCACTAAAATTAAAAAATAATATGTTTCTTAAAAAACACCTCTTAAACTCAATTGCTAGAATTCACTTAATATGCTTCATAAATAAAATCAAGAATATTTAGATAGATCATTTTTAACAAATAAACATGGCTGCTGCTAATGCACATATCATCAGTTAATATTAAATGAAAATATTACAATCTCTGATTTTTATTTCTGATTGGTAATTTGTTTATTTCAAATAATTTTGAGCATTTAGAACAGTGTTTCTTAACAAAAGCTGTAGACATTCTGCAACTAATAATAGCAAAGAGACAAACTAAGCACTATGCAGAAATAAACCTTTATTTCAGAAAGAAACGCTTTCAACCATTCTCAACTGGTTTTTGAAGACCAGTTGAGAATGGTCGAAAGCGTTTCTTTCTAAAATAAAGGTTTATTTCTGCATAGTGCTTAGTTTGTCTCTTTGCTA